>JAXQQM020069816.1:0-11404 GCA_034641835.2 Pinus albicaulis
AAACACAGGATTAATCGAGAGTTTAATGCAACTCTGATTATCACAATGAATCACTATAGGATCTAAATGAGAACCGAACAAACCGACCAGGATCTTCCTCATCCAGATAGCCTCACATGCAGCATAACTTGCTGCCATGTATTCCACTTCTGCTAAACTGAGTGCCACAGATCTTTATTTCCTATTGTACAAAGAAATAGTTGTAGATTTGATACTGAAAACCCCTCCTAATGTGCTCTTTATGTTTGTTGGGTTGCTTTCCCAATCTGCATCCATGAAGCCAAGCAACTTCACCTCATCCGTTTGTTTGTACCATAAGCCATATTCAGATGTGCCCCTAATATATCTCAGGACATGCTTTCCCACCTTCCAAAATAGATTGGTAGGCTTAACCATCGCTTGACTAAGCTAGTTCACCGCATAGCATATGTCTGTTCTTGTATCAACTAAATACATGACCGAACCCACCAACTATTGATAGATAGTAGCATCCACTACCTCTGCCGATGTAGCATCCTCTTTCCTCCAATTTCCTGGAAGAGGAGTATCCATGGGTTTTCAGTCCTCCATGTGAAACTTATCGAGTATCTCCCGAGCATACTTTCCTTGAGACACAAATAGTTCACCTTCTCGCTGCCATATTTCCAATCCAATGAAATAATGAAGGAGACCCATATCCTTCATCTCAAACTCCTTTGCAAGATCCTCCTTGCATGAGTGTATCAGCTGCTCATCACCAGTCAGTATTAAATCATCAACATAAAGAAAAATGATTAAAAGCTTACCCTCCACCACAATCTGGTATAGGTTTGCATCCGCCTCACTCTTGGTGAAGCCAAGTCCAGTGAAACAGTTGTCGATCCAAGTGTACCAAGCACAGGGTTCTTGCTTCAACCCATACAACACTCTTTTGAGTCTACACACATGCAACTCACTATTGAGTATCTCAAATCCTTTAGGCTACTCAATTTACACTTCTTCCTCAATGATCCCATTAAGGAACACAATCTTCACATCCATCTGATGAATGTGCCAACTCATCTGCGCTGAGAGGATGGTCCTTATGGAAGAATACCATGTGACAGGCGCAAATGTTTCTTCATAATCAATCCCCTTGATCTGTGAGAAGCCCCGAGCAAAAAATCTTGCCTTATAATTCTCGACGCTCCCATCAACAGCTTGCTTTACCTTGTAGATCCATCTTGAACCTACCAATGATTTACCAAGCGTCCTTGGAACAATCTCCCAAGCATTGTTTCTGACAATGGAGTCATACTCCTCCACTATGCCATCTACCCATGTGGGCGCCTACACTGCTTCCTCAAAGGAAGATGGCTCTGTCACGATACACTTCCTCATAAGAGCCATGTATCTAGTATATCAGTCAGGTGACTGTCTTTGTCTGTGCTGTGAAGTAGGGACTCCTACATTCCGTGCCGCATCAAGCTTCATCCTCTCAACTTCTATGGTACGCCTTCTGCCAGTTTTGATGTTTGGCTCTGTGTGAGTGGACTCCTCCAATCCATGATCCTCCTCCCGTGGCTGATCCACATCTTGAGGCTCATATTTGGGAACAAGCAGTTCCTCCTCTGCATGCAAATGTATCTCCCTCTCAAGCGACAACTTCATGGATTTCTCCTCATTGAATTTTATATCCTGTCGAACCATAGTCATCCGACTGTTTGGAAAATACACACGATAATTATGGGGTGTTTCTATGTACCCCACAAATATCCCAACTTCTACAGTTGGCTACAACTTCTTCCTGCCCTTCTTGGTCACATAAACATAAATAGATGAGCCAAAAATCTTAAAGTGAGAAACATCTAGTTTCTTACCAGTAAAAGCTTCTTCAGGTGTACTCATGCCAAGTACTCTATGAGTACAATGGTTTTTCACATAAACCACAGTGTTGCATGCTTCCACCCACAAGTGAATTGGTAGGCCCTGGTCATGCAACATATATTGTGCATCGCCCACGATCATTCTGTTCTTCCTCTCCACGACCCCATTCTGCTGTGGGTTATGAGGCGCTATGAGTTCTCTTCGAATTCATCCTTTTCTATAGAAGTGTTTGAATTCGTTTGAGATATATTCACCACCATTATCTCTCCTCAAAGCCTTCACTTGCTTCCCTGACTCTTTCTCCACCAATGATTTAAACTCACAGAACTTTGAGAATGTTTGATCCTTCTTCTACATGAAGAAGATCCAACATCTACAAGAATAGTCACCAACAAAAATAACATAATACTTGTGTTTTGTTGTTGAAGCAACCGAGAATGGTCCACACACATCTGTGTGAATTCTCTCTAGGATCATCAAAGCACGGTTCTCCTTTTCATGAAAGGTGGTCTTCACAAACTTACCCATTGTACATCCATTGCACTCATCTATCTGTGCAAGTGTACCCTTGGGAAGTCTAGTATAAATCTGCTGCAAAATATTTAGGGTGCCATGGTGAAGATGGCCCAATCTCCTGTGCCATAATTCGCCCTCATCCAAACTCACCACTTATTCTTCTTTTCCCACCACTGCAGTACAACCATCTACCTCCATCTTGTATAGATTCTTAACTTGAATCCCTATCCTCTTGGTTTGAACTATTTTTTTATGTCACAGGAAGGCTTTTCCATTGCTGAAAACAACGTCATAACCTTTGTCCTCCAACATCACTACTGAGACCAAGTTATTCTTCAAACCTGAAACATGGATAACATCTTTCAACAGAAATGGTTTACTTGAATCCCTCTAAAAGGTAATGTTGTTGTATAGTACAACAATTGGCGATTCACTGAAAGAACCAGTTATCTCTGAAAAAATAAAATGAATACTATATTTTTAGTAAGTAAATATTTTTAAAGATAATGAAAACTATCCTAGGATAAATAAAAATAAAATCTAACTTACGAAAAAGAATAAAAATTATTTACAATTTCTTTCTAGTTTCTTGAGAATAAAAACATTTTTGGGTTATCTCAAGCTTTGATTGGTATTAATAATGAAGTAAGTGAATTTCTCCAAGTTTGGTTTTATAATATACTCTATTGTCATAGGTATTGCCTTTGCTACCCGCAAACGTTCATAGTTTCGACAGGGTTACCTTTTAACCATTAACTATTCATTGTCCCATCCAACTAAGATTATGACTTTTTAAAAGGTAAATTCATAAGACATATTATCTCATGTTTTTGTCTTTTATTTATTTTTTTATTTTTAAGAGCCATTGTTCTGGTTTGGTAGTCAGTTAATAACAAAGCCATTCAATAGTTGTAATTAAACTGAACAAGCTGGCTCGTGATGAGACCCCTTGTCTTATATTTATAAGCCATTACCCTGTTTTGATGTGCAATATTGGTAATGTCAGTTTCATTACTTCTTATGAATATGGTAAGTCGGCTCATGATGAGACCTCTTATCTCTTAAAAATTTTACATAATTTCTTAGAATTACATTCTAAAAAATCACAACCTAAATGGATGGGGTGAAGTAGTTTTATCCTTAAGAATCAATGGATGACAATTTTTTAGAGTTTTTTGAGTACCAAGACTTGAATAATCTTTACTTTTATAGATAACCTCTCTCTACTTAATAAACTTATAATGATTTATATTTCCCTCAAGTTTTTCAAAAGATCATGCAAATAATTGGTATAATATTTCAAAGTTTAACATCTTATTTAAAACTATCAAAAGACTATGATCATTTCTTTAAAAATTCTTATTTACACAAAATAAATATTTATAATATTCTTCCTAAGAATTTTTCTAACAAGTAAACAGTCAATTAGAGACTCATTAACAACCTTTATTTGCAAAAAACAATTAAAAACTTTACAGAAAGGAATATGTACAGATTAAGAAGGGGTTACCTCCTTATGAAAAGAATTTCTTCAAGATAAGCCCATTTACAGGAAGAGATTCTCTCTTACCTGTTAGATCTTGGAGTATGAATGTATTTGAGCCTATCTTTTCAACGATCTGAAATGGTCCAAGCCACATTTTCTGAAACTTGGTATGCTTACCTTTTTCTTCATGTGCTTTATCCCATTTCAGAACAAGATCACCAATTGAAAAAAATTTTGAGCCGGTAGAACTTGCATCAAAAGAAGATTTTACAAGCTGTTGATGTTTTTCATGAACAATTTTAGCTTTATCTCTATCTTCTTCTAGTTTAAGGATTTGATCATATCTCAATTGAATGGATGAAGAAGGATTTTCTTCAATAAATTGCACTAGGGCTAATGATGGAAGAGTTAAATTTGATGGTATCATAGCTTCTTTTCCATAAACTAAATTAAAAGGTGAAGTTCCTATTGAAGCTTTTTCAATGATACGATCAGCCCATAATGCAAAGATTAAAGACTTGTGCCAATTCTTTTGATTTTGATCAATATTCCTTTTAATGATTTTGATGAGATTTTTGTTAGTGGATTCAGCCAAACCATTACCTTGTGGGTAATAATTTGCTGAATATTTCAGTTTAAAACCTCTTTTGACTGCAAATTCTATTAAACTGTTTCCAGAAAAATAAGATGCATTATCAAAGACAAGAGCTTGAGGTACACCAAACCTGGTTATGATAAATTGATCTATGAAATCAATAATTGCATCAGAATTGGCTACCTTCAAAGGGATTGCCTCTACCCATTTTGTAAAGTAATCGATTGCAGTAAGAATGTACTTGTGCTGCTTGGAAGAATGAGGTACTATCTCACCAATAATGTCAAGCCCCCATTGTTCAAATGGTTGCTCAATATTTACTGGTTGCAAAGGAAAAGCTGGTTTCCTTTGTCTTCCACTTGCAGTTTGACAAATTCTGCACTTCCTTACATAGTCATGTGTATCTTTAAAAAGGGTAGGCCAGTAATAACCAGCACGAATTATTTTGTGAGCTATGGTATCACCTCCAAAATGACCTCCTGCTGGTCCATCATGCAACTCCTGCAAAACCTTTTCAGCTTCAGTCTTTTCAAGACATCTTAATAAAATTGAATCATAATTTTTCCTAAATAACACATTATCAATGATCTCATATTTAATAGCCTTTAACCTTAAAGCACGTTTTCTCTTATAGCTGAGATTAGAAGGAGCATACCCATTTTTCAAGTAATAGATGAGATCAGCATACTGAGATTCAGAATCTATAACACTTATCTGACTTACTTGGATATCTTGATTTGAATCTTGATTTTCTGGTATGTTATGAGCTCCTGCTAATAATCTGCAAAAACCTTGTCCTCTAACAATCTTAGCTGGTTTAATGTCAACATCATATTCTTGCAAAGCTGTTACCCAGTTAGCTCGTTTTTCTCCTACTTCTCTCTGAATTAATAATTGCCTCACTGCAGAGAATGGGACAATGATTTTTGTATGAGTTTTCAAGAGAAAAGGTCTGAAATTCTTGATTGATTTAAACACAGCGAAGGCTTGTTTTTCAACATCGGAATAATTTAGCTCAGCTCCTTGCAAATTTGAGCTAAAGAAAGAAATTGGTGCTTCAATTTTCTGATCATTGAGCTATGTTAAAATAGCTGCATAGGATGTCTCGGTGGCTAAGGTATACAAAATAAAATCTTTAGAAAAATTCGGGGTACTCAATGCTGGTGCATTAATGATCGCTTGTTTGATTGCCTCAAAGGCTTCTTTCTCTTTATGCCCCCATTTGAATACTGAATTCTTCTTGATCATATTTTGCATAGGTAAAACAATAAAAGAAAAATCAGGAATGAATCTTTTAACAAAATTGATCTGTCCAAGAAATGATTGCATGGATTTTTTGTTATGAGGTAAAGAAATATCAGAGATTTCTTTTACTCTATCTGGATCAATGTATATACCATATTTTGACACAACAAATCCTAAGAGTTTTCCTTCATCCAAAGCAAAGAAAGATTTCTTTGGATTTAAGGAAATACCAAACCTTCTACATCTTTCAAATATTTGCTTTAGATCATGTAGATGATTGGATCTCTTTTTTGAAAATACTGTTATGTCATCAAGATAAACAACAACTGACTTATTGATCAGACCTTTAAATGCTATGTCCATGGCTCTTTGGAAAGTTTCTCCTGCATTTATTAGACCAAAAGGCATTTTTTGATATGCATAAGTTCCCCATCTTGTTCTGAAAGTTGTTTTCAATTTGTCATCTGGATGAACTAAGACTTGATTATAGCCTGAAAATCCATCAAGAAAGGACATAAGTTTAGACCCAGCTACCTTTTGGAGTATCTGCTCCATGGTTGGCAATGGGAAATTGTCTTTTAAACATGCCTTGTTTAAATTTCTGAAATCAATACAGATTCTTATATCACCATTCTTCTTCCTTACAGGTACCATATTCGAAACCCAATTGGAGTGTCTGACAGGAAAAATGATTTTAGCTTTTAAAAGTTTATTAAGTTCTGATTTGATTTGTCCTTCGAGATTTGGATGAACCTTCCTTAGCTTTTGTTGAACAGGTTTAATATCAGGAAGCATTGGAATTGTGTGTTGAATAACCGAAGTATCATACGTTTTTAAATCATCATAATTCCAAGCAAAAACATTTTTATATTTGTTCAACAGTTTAATGAAAGCATTCCTTTCCTCTGATGTTAAATTAAGTCGTAAATTAACATTTTGAGGTTTGGAATCAGAACCAAGATTCACTAATTCAAAATTCAAAGTGGAACTTTGAAGCTTGGTATTAGTGACTTTCTTGAATCTGTCCTTAATATCATATAAGTCCTCCAATTTAACAACAGATTTCGGAATGGGATTTTCATTACCTTTTGAAGCAATTTGTAAATCATGATCATCTTCATCAATAATTTTCTCATCATATGATTTCTCTGAAGTCATGAAATTTAAAATATCTTGATCATGATAGAATACTCTCCAATTTGTAACATTATCTGGGACAGATGGACGAAAAATCAATTCTACAGAAAACCTATCAGGACTGCAATCTTCAGCAAGTAGGAGTTTAGATGCAACATTAGCTAGCAAGTCAGCTGATGTATTCTAATTCCTAAGAATAGGAGAAATATTGAATGCTAAAAAATGAGTGGTGAGATCTTGTAATAGGGTTTGATAGTGTTTAAGATGTCCTGAAAGGCAATGAATAGTATTCCTAACTTGTTTTATGACAATTTCGGAATCACCAAAGACTTTCAAGTATTTAACATCTAACCCTATAGCTTTATAAATTCCTTGAACCAAGGCTTCATATTCTGCAGTATTGTTAGTACACTCAAATTATAGCCTACATGACAGCATGGTTTTCTCTCCATCTGGATCGATTAAAATGCATCCTGCTCCAGCTCCATCACTAGACTTTGATCCATCAAAATATAATGACCAAAATAAAGATTTATCTATTGACTTATCTACAATTACATCAGAAGTATTTACAATTCTGGAAGAATCGGATTGTGAAAAATTTTCTACTTGAGAAACAAAAGTATTTACAGAAAAAGGTGATCAGGGTGCTTTGAAGTTTCCGAGAAATGATTCAGCAGAATAACCTCCAAGAATATTTTTGTTGAATGCCACAGGTTCGTTAGGTTGTTCAAATTCAGTGACAGTGTGTGTCATATGTTTTTCTCGTTTGATTTTGATTTGATTTGGTTTCCCTTTGTAGGGAAGCCACATATGTGAATAATCAGTCGAGATATAACCATTAAGTTTCGCAGACCAGACCCTGCTTAAAATTAATCCATAGAATTCAGGAATATCAGCAATCAAAATATCAATTCTTTGGACAATTCTAGGATCGGAAGCTAATCTGATAGTAACTGAATTGATTTCTCCTACAACTTGAACTTTAGAGCGATCCAATTGAACAATATGAACTTCCGATTTCTGTGGTTCGATATTCAATTTGGCACAAACAGAAGTAGGCATTATATTAGAGGAAGCTCCAGAATCAATTAAACAATTATGCAGATTCTTGTTGTACATTTCATAAGTCAGAAGAAAAGGAGGAGTTTGAGAATTTGACTTTTCTCCAATGAGCACGGTATCAGTAGCATCTACCTTATCTGGTGGTTTACCAGCTCCTCTAGCTGCTTTTGCAACTACACCGCTTGGTAAAGGAGCAATTGGTGTAGCGTTTAATTCTTTCAATAGCAACTTCTGCTGGTGTTTCAGTTTGCTGAGTTCATGTAAGGAAATGTTGGCTTTGATCTTTTTCATGTCTTCGACAATGTTGTACTCCATAGGATCTGACACCACTAAAGTCTTTGTTGTCGATGTGGGAGGATTAGAAGAAGATGGCTGATTTTGAGTAGGTAATGGAGAAGCTTTCTTTACAGGGGATTTGTCTTTGGTACTTGGAGTTGTGATTTTCTTTTTAGGAGCTGTTTGTAAAGGCTCTGCTGTAGATTTACTCCTAGTACTTACAGGCATAGCTTCTTGTTCTACCTCACTATCAGAATTAGGGAGGATAAAATCCCACATTCCATGTAATTCAGCTATTTCTTCATTCTCATCTTCCTCATCTGATACTAAAGATGTATCTTCTTCTTCTTCTTCTTCCTCTGATTCTGCATTAGAGATTGCATTAGGAGGATTAGATTCAACTTGGTTTCTTTTGAAATTTCGGAATGGTTTTTTGGTAGAAGTTTCAGCTACTTGTTTTTTAATTTCAACCATTTCATTTGACATGGTTTTAAGAACTTTCTGTAAACCCTCCATGTCATATGGATCTTTGGCCTTTTTCTTTGAATCATCTTTGAAGCTGAATTTCTTTGATTTCCTTTCCTCAATAGCATTTTTCTTTTCTAGTGAAATAATTCGTTTTTCTACTGCAATAGCCTCTTTCATATTCTCGGCTAATGTAGGTTTTGCAGCTCTATCTACAAAAATTGCTATGTTTGAGGGTAAGGCAGTTATATACCATTCACTTCTGACTTGTTCACTGGGCTGTGAATCTGTGTGGATTTTGTTCAAGAGTTTGTTGAATCTAGCGTTGAAATCTTTAATGGGTTCTTTGGGTTCTATCTTCAAATTTGAGAGGTCATTGAGTAAAGTAGCTATTGATCGATCATCTCCAAATTTGGTTAAAAAATGATCTGCAAAAATGGCCCAACTTGTTATGGATCCCGAAGGTAATGAAAAGTACCATGATCCTGCTCCTCCTTGAAGATTATAAGGGAATAGTCTGACCACAACATCTTCATGTGTGACTCCATTCAAATTAATAGCCAGCATAAAGTTATTGATATGTTCTTCAGCTTGAATGTTAAGATCTGGACTAAATTTTGGAAGCCATTTTCCAGGATTGTCTGGTAAATCATGTAAAGGTGCAACCATGTTGACTGCCCCTGGAGTAGCCCATGGTCTAGCCATTATTGGAACAACTATTGGAGGAGTAGTAGAAACTGGTGGTGTTTGAATAGAAGTTGTTGGAATAGATGATGTTGAGATTGATGATGACTGAGCAGATGATGATTGAGGAGATGATGTGGAAACAACTGCACTTTGTTGAGTTATGGTTTCGGAAACAGGTGATTGAATATGAGATGATGAACTTATATCACTTTCTGATTCCGATTGAATTCTTTTTGTTTTGCCCTTACTAGGTAAAGGAAATTCTTGCGGAGGAATACCAAGTTTTTCACTTTGCAGCCTAGTAAGAGGTTTTGAAGGAACAAATTTTGAACTTACACTACCTTCAGATATTTCAGACTCTTCAAGAGATAGTGAGAATCCTTTCAATTTATGGATTAAATCTTGAACTTCAGGAGATTCAGGAGATTTCTTGTCTGAATATTTTGAGATTTTGGTAGTGGGTGTATGAATATTCTTCGCAATTTCTTCTCTAGGATTTTGAATTTCAGAAGAAATTGAAGAAGTTAATGAGGGTGTTTTGTTCTCAGAATGGCCTGTAGATAAAGATTTACTTGCCATTCATAGCTCGGCCCTCCTTCTAGCGCCAAAAATGTTGAAGCCTAGAAAATCTCTGCTTCAAACATTGGGGAAAACCACCCGGTCGGGACCTTAGGACAGCTCCTTTTCCGTTTGGTATGGTGGCTCCGACTGGATTTAAAGGACCAATTTCCTTATAACTAAATGGGTTGGTGAGGGGTTGATTTGGATGAGTGGAAATGGGACTAAATTGACTGAAATAAAACTATCTAATTAAACTAAATGCTGATAAAGAAATTCTAACACTAACCTGGGTAATTATATGTGAATACAACTTAAGATTGTTCCAATTTTAACAATAACCATGAAAATGTATTATTATTTAAATTGAAATGTGCAGAAACGAATAAAGATAACTCTGTTTAAGAAATTAAACAGAGTTATATTAGCATATTGCATTCATCATTGTATACCATCTATATATGCTTATGAAAGATAACATTTCAATTATACTCAGAAATGATATATAAAAGGAAAAGTTATGAAAACCATATATATAAATGATAGCAAATTTTCAAGCGAATATCATATAACAAAGGAAATCAACAGTGAACAGATAGAAATACCTCATTCATCTTGAAGACTTTCAAATGAAATCTGATACTCTAATCCAGTAACTCTGATGTAAAATCAAATCCAAAGGTACAGAAATGCAACACTTCAAAGATAATTTCAGCACAAAATCACCAGATGTAATCCTTTATAAAAATATAAGAGAGAATGGAGTACAGAAATGTAAGCTCCAAGTCCAAAAAATATTACAACTCTGGATCCCTCTCTAAATGCATGAGAGGGATTTAAATAAGAAATTACATAAAAAGAATCCTACTACTACTGCTACAATCTATCAAATTAAAAACAGAAATACTATCTTAAATGAAACTGATTCATTGCTTTTCTTTCTCGCTTGATGTAGCCAAGTTGCAAATCTTCAACATATATTGGAGCCTCGGTGGATGACTCATCTCGGAATGTAGCTGTCCAGCGTAGGTGGCATCGGAAAATTCTGGAATTAAACAATCGACAGCATTTGAAAGGAATTTAATAGCCATTTGTTGATTGTTTGGCTTAATTAAATAAGTCCACATATTTTCCCAAGATATTGCTTGAAGTTTGTTGATTTGTTGACTTTTATTTATCATTTCTTCTTTCCATCTGTTTTCAATTTCTTTCAATTTAGGCAAACTGCCAGGAATATAGTCTGAAATGAGATTGATTGAATACAAGTTGTCATTTATAAATTGCGTGATATTACTCATCATGCTCCTAGCTCTTGATATTGCTCTCTCGGCTTTCATTATCTGATGTTCCCATTCTGTAAAAAAGATTTCCTTATGTCTTTCTTCTATCCTAGGAAGATTAGCTTCTCTTCCTTTTTCTGTATCTTGCCAAGTAAGAAATTCAGAAATTTTTTCATCAGCATCATCAATTTCTTGCCTGAGAGTAATAATGTTCTGGATCAAGGATGAGGTAATATCACAAAATGGTTC
>JAXQQM020067153.1:0-69695 GCA_034641835.2 Pinus albicaulis
TGATAGAATTTGTTTGTTAAGAGTGGTTCAAACAAAAATCTATTAAAATATGATAAGAACCACTTCACGTAGATATATATATATATATCTATATCTATATATATATATATATATATATATATATATATATATATATATATATATATATATATATATATATATATATATATATATATATATATATATATATATATATATATATATATATATATATATATATATATATAGGTGTGAGAGACTGAATGTGAATAAGAGTGAAATAGGTGTGGAATAGGTGCGAGAGAGGAGTGAAATGAGAGCAGAAATAAATGTAAAAAGCACCCATCCAAGGGCTCGGATCCATATATTTAATTTCTAAATTAATTCCAAGTTTTTTTTATTTTTGATCGGGCTCTCTGTTTTAAACTGTTTGTTTTATTTCTCTGTTGGATCGCATATTCCATTAAGCGTACAGTAGGAAGGAGAATCGGATTTGCAGGCACATCGAGGACCGTTAGATCTAACACCAATCAACAATGAGAAATCACATCGTAGTCAGGAGGACATCACTCATCGCAAAGTATAGTGTTTACAGTTAAGAATTCGCAAGTTAAGTCATTTAACTTGTGATGCAAAGTGAGTCGGCGGAGACATAACGTGGACCGTTGGATCCAATAAAGGCCAACGGCGGAGATTGAAGCACACAAGGAGCGATTTCACAAATCACAACATTTATAAGTTAGTGTTAAGGCCATCACAAGGTAAGTTAAATGGTTTGCGATGTGAAATGGATAAGGGCACGTGTCGGCTCTGCGTAATATCGCAGATGACAAGACCATAAACAACTTAATAAAGGTGGTTTACTAAGTTATTTTCATAGTGAAAGCAATTTTACTTAGGGTAAAATTGGTCTTACATGGTGTACATGGGTCCATTTAATGATAATAGGTTAGATGACCAAAAAATGTTGTAACAGATTGCCCCCCAGTGTGCGAGCATTAGGAGCTAATTTTATGATCGAAGTACATTGTAAGAACTCAATCACTAGACATTGAAGGGGAAGTCAAAGAGGGAGAAGTATAAGGTAGACCAAAGTGTTGAAAGAACTAGACCCTGAGGAGGCGAGAATTACAGGTGCGACAAGTATATTTGATGAGTAAGTACCTATGCTATAGGCGGCGAGGGAGGCATACCTATGCCCGTCGAGGCAAAGTACAAACAATAAGGCGTTCGATAAATCACAGAACTGGCCAATACAATACATGCTAGCATAAACATGAGCTAGATAAACAACACAATAATGAATCCCACATACATATTGTGCCTGGGATAATAGCCAAGACTTGTACAATAATATCTGAGTACATGAGATATAAATGCAACCTAGATGCCCCTAAAAATAGGAAAGGGCTCTAAAAATCTGACTGATATATGCAAACAAAAAGGCACTATAAGCGGCTAAGGCTGACATCATCAAATGTATGGAGCTACATCAAAGGATGTGATGAAGAGGTCATCTGGGTATGTGGGGGGCTACTTGTAGGGCCACTCCCTCATGAGGGCTGAGACATCTCACATACACTCGAGAATCACCGATATCAACTGTTGCATCACTGAACCATCAAGTATAGGGATCTGGATCATGCTGAAAGGAGATGGAGCTGAGAAACAATCAAGTCAAAGGGAAATAAGGAGTCCCTTTGCCTGATTCGAGGCACCGAACGATACTGGAAGCTAGAACCAAGGTACACCACCCTCTAGACCTGCCTTCTGGAATGAATGAGCTGATGTCGATAGAAGGAGGTCCACCATAGGTGAGGCAATAAGGGATCCTCAACTAAGGCACGAGAGAAAATAGTAGAGCGACTGAAAAACTGACACCAATGATGATGATGGAATGGGGGGTACCGAGTAGCGAATGAACGAATTTCCTTGTTAGAGCATAAAGTGCATGGATGACCAGGCAGCGAATGATACAATATCATGAGGGATAGGGGACAGTGGGACTGAAGGCCATAATGTGGGACATGAGAGAGGGACCAAGCATTGAAGGATGGATGACTATAATGGTATTCAAAGGGACTTGGGATAGACTCCATGAATGCAATGATGACTCAACTCGTATGTTCTAAACAAGGGTGACACGATGGTGCTGCCACACAGAAAAAGGTCCAATGGGGACCATGAAAACATGAGTACAAGATGGTAACTCATGACAAAAGTCGACACGAGCGTGGACAAGTATGGGGACAAAGTGGTGCCCCTCAGTACGAGTGTTGCAAGTGAAGAAATTCGATTTTGAGGAGGGGGTGAAGTGACACTTCTTGGAAAACATGTGTCCTATTGAAGTATCAAATCACTAAAAACTAACAATACCCATTTTAGGGCTCGATGAGAGCTTTCCAACGGTACAGACGGTTTGGTAAATGAAGCTACGGTTGGGTCGCAGCGGGCGAAAGAAAAAATGAGGGTTTCTCTTTTAATAAGGCGTTTTCCCTCCAAATTCACTCATTTGCATGTGGAGCTATGGTGAATGTAGAGAGGAGAGAAGGCCCTAAATGTTGCGGCGATCGTAGCGGACAAACCAACTGTTGGAATCGAGATTTGTCAGTTGCAAGTAAGAGGCCTAACCCTACTCTTCCTTTTTAGTGGATTAAAAGTTCAGATTAGGTCCCCAGGGCTCAGGAACAGACCCCTGCTCCTCCTCACAGCTGGGTCACACTTTTTGGGGCAAAAAGTACGACCTGGGTAGCAGGTTTTGAGCAAAAAATTGTGACCTCTCCCAGGTTTGGGCCTGAAAAGTGCGACCTGTCAGGGAGGGGTTTTCCGGTGCTGTTTTTTGGTTGAGTACTGGGTTTTTATGATGATATATAGTCTTTCCTATCTACATTTTAAAAAATATGATGGTTTTGTGAAAATATGGTAGAATTACGGATCAACTGGAGAGAAAGAGACCTGGGCGCACTACAGTGAGAGATCCAGGAGGATCAGGGTGTCCGCAGTGCATTGGCTAGGTTTGGGGTTCTGACGTTTGTGGAGAACCCTTTGATGAGAGCTGGAGAGCCCTTATTGGCCCGAATTTTCAGCTATTGGGACTTGGACCATGAGGTCTTTATAGTGCAGGGGCACCAGATTGAGTTGACGGTCTAGGATATATATTTCCTGACTGGTCTCCCACCACTTGGGATGGTAGGGAATACTCAAACATTATTACTCCGGGGGTGGAATATCATAGAGTTTGTAAAGTGCCATTGTCGACTAGGTTTCGAAGTCAAGGGGAATCAGATACCCATCGGGGACTTGGAGAGGTTAGAGACTCATGCTGTGGCCGCAACAGTGCTGCGGATCCTGGGAAACCAGGCACTCCATCACATCACTGGAGGGCAGATGATGCTGGTGGAGAGTGTTTTGAGTGTGACTTACTATGGGTGGGCCCAGATGATGCTGTTATCATTGAAACGACAGTTGTCGCTATGCAAGCGGCAAGTGAACCACAACTGTGTATATGTGCTTGTTCTTCTTTGAGAAGATCCCACTACTTTGACCTCATATGCAGCTCCAAGATGGGGGCCCGAGAGAGCCTAGGATGTGCCGATGGGGGCGACTACTATGCAGAGGAGGAGGTGGGGTGGTTGGACGACTGTTCCGACCCAAGTTCTTTGCTCATTGGGATCAGATGCCACTGTATATAGACGACTATCCCTATAGTGGGATGATTTATTGTGGGGACCCGGATCTGCCACTGCCACCTAGTTGAATATGGGGATCCGATGGTAAGTGAAAAATTGCTAATATTTTATGTGCATGTAAATTTCTAGAATATTATATGTGGTACTGATTCTTTTACTTTTGGTATGCAAATATAGCACCAGTAAAACCGATTGGGTACATGGGACGACCTGTAGTATCAGGGGCCGCAAGATCTAGTGGATCGAGGGTGCAGCAAAATGAGGATGCAACAACCCGCCTGGAGGATATTCGTCATAGATGTGAGAGGATTTTGATGGGTGTTTCAAAGCACGGATGGCAAGACTTAGATGACCAGTACATAGAGCCATGTATTGGTTTACCCTCTGAGTGGTGAGGGGTCATGCGGCACATGGCAATGGCCGGACATGGTATGCATGATCTACGAGCTGCGGGAGCAGAGCCATTGGCTCATGATCCTCCAGATAGTGATTAGTGCGTAAGGCCAGTTGGTGCCCCCAGTTTTGAGTTTTTTAACATGCTATGGGCATGTCATATGTATCAGAGTGGATGGACTCTAAAAAATTTTATACGACACATATTATGGATAGGCATCGTTTTGATATTTTAATGTTATTATCTTGTGTTAAATGCATGTGCTAAATGCCAATCTAGAATATTGTTTGCAATGCAATCTACATAGTGATTTTGTGCTCTAGGTACATGATTGAAAGTAATGATTTCAAATTCACGCATCAAAAGCTTCACTCGTAAATATCTTCTAAAAAGGATAGGATTATGCACATGATAGACACCATTCAATTACATGAAAAGAAGTAGGGAATATAAATGAACATGAAGGTGGAGGATGTGATGCGAAAGGGAATCAGCTAATAAACCCCACACTGCATCATATTCGGCCTCATTATTGGTAGCTGTACCAATGCATACACCGTTTGAGAGAAAAAAAGAATGCAAGGGGGTTAAAATGGCCCAACCTGCCGTGGCTAGATTTTGGGAGTAGCGACTTGCACCATTGGCAAACCAATATAAGGTGTGGATGGGGGGTCCATCTGAAAGGTGTCGCAAGACAATAAATGGGAGGATGAAGAACACTGCTGGCAATCTAAGCGCAAAGTAGAAATCGAACGCACTCTGCAGAAGGGAGTGATCTGGGTAGGATTCTTACGACTCACATGCCGTTGGTGAGGGAGAGTGTGGGAGCTACCGGAGGTGCAGCTTGAGCTCAAGCTGCATAAGTCACCAAATTCATGGATGATGGCATCTTGTTTATGGGTGGGAAAGATGAAGTCAGGGGTGGACATGGCTTCCATGATGTCGTCATCACAAAAGAAGGTGAAACGACTGGAGGAAGAGAGACCACGTGGCACAACGAAGCTACCTGACTCATCATTGTGAGAAGAAAGGCTCACATGCGCATCATCATGGGGGATGACGTAAGAACAAGCAGATAAAGGATCCACTGATGTTGAGCCCAGGGTGATCGTTGAAGGGAGGTCAAGCAAAACAACAGGAGAAGATTCAGAGGGAGCTTCTGTCGAGGGTCTCATGGATGATGATAGGTAGAGGATGGTGGCCGCATGCTCTGTTATCTCGACATCAGGAGGGGGAATGTCAATAGGAGCGGGTAAATCCTCAGTCTAGCCTGTAGCATACTGTGCAAGTACAGGAGAAGCGGATTGGTTTTGTTCAATATCATACTCTCGAACTACCTCTAAAGAGGAACGGTAATGCGTAAGGTGGGGAAAATGATGAGAGTAATGGCCATGGAGATCACACAATGCACAAGGTTAGTTAGTGTGCATAGTTTTAGGATTCTTGGCTACAGTCAAGGAAGAAACAGAGGCTTTAGGGACCGCAGACTTAGGGAATGAAAATTTAACCATGGGTTTGATATGGGGTATTTCAGGATAGTTATGGGTGGCATGGCCGACGACATCACACAAAGCAAAGGTAGGGGAGGTTTAGGGTCTGTCGAGGCAGCCTTGTCCTTGGAGGCCCTCTTGCGAGCTTTTCCCTTCTTATCTAAAGCGGTGGCAATAGGAGGTGGTTGAGGCACTGTTGCAGCAGGAGAAGTCATGGGGACTGGTTGAACCAGGGTCAATGCAAGGTAAGGTTTGGGTTGACCTGGCAGGGTAGCAGCTGGAGGATCAAGGTACCAGAAGGGAATCCCAAGGGTCAAGTTAGGAAGAGAGAGGGTGTCCATGATAGGTGTCGTATAGACTCTTGGTGGGGGAGCAAGGAACGGTATCTGACCGAAGGGGTAATGGCCAGGTGGGACGGCTCCTAAATGGTTAAGCCTGGAGGAACCATTCCAGGAGGAAAAAGAGGCTCATGAGTACCAGCTGAAGGGCTAAGAGGGGAAGGTCTAGAAGGCTGAATCGAAGGGCTAGGAGAAGGCTGTGGAGGGCGAGGAGGCTGCTGACTAGCTGAGGTGGGCCGCTTGAGGGCAGTCTGAGACTATTGCATCATGCAAACATTCGATGAGCTGCGATCAGAGACAGGAGGAGGAAAACCAGGGAATGTACCAAGCAGTGAGGAATCTTTGTAGACTCTGGGTGAAACACTAGTCAAAGGATCGACGGTTTGCTTGTTGGCCACTGAAGAGATAGTGGACTTAGGGGAGGTCTGAGACTTCGGTTCTTAATATGTCAAATAGTCAGTGGTGACTATCTTTCCGTTATGAGGGAAAGAAATCTTGCGGTGGACCATGGAAGGGACAACAGACATCGCATAAGTGTAGCTACGACCCAATATAATGTTGTAGTCTAAGGGGGCATCTATGACTTCTATGTCAACACAAACAGTCTTGCCTGCTAGAGTAATAAGACAGTTGCGGAATAAGCCAATGGGCTTAGAGGCGTGGCTATCCCATGCTCGGAGAGTGATCGTGGAAGGAGCCAACTGAGGAGATACGAGTTGCTTCCAAAATGAAGTGAACATCACGTAGGTGGATTCGCTCTCATCAATAATTCACTAGGAAATGTTAGCGTTCTGGATCTTGACTGGGATTTGGAAGGCGACGGAAGCAGGGAGAGGAGGGTGTTCTAACCGGTCAACATCAAAGACAATCAATCGATCTTCAGAAGGATCTACATCACCCATGGTAGATAGTAGAGCTTTTTGTTGTGAAGGGCACAACTGGAGGAGTTCCAGCATTGAAATGGCAGCAAGGGATTGTGCCAAATCATCGACTATGCTATATGAATGGGAAACTTTGCCAGAAGTAAAATTTTTGCACAGTGGTCCCTTAGGGATCTTGGTATGAACCTCTGCCCTAGGCTGAGGGATCTGCAAGGGGCCCTTAGGTGTCGAAAGAGGCTCTGTAGAGACAAAAGGAGGCGGCTCAGGGACAGACGTAGCGGGAGGCTTGTTGTACTGATGGGACCGAGTCTGAAGATTGACATATACAGTTAAAGGTTGATCAAAATTCATCATGAGAATCTAGTAATCGGGGGTACTAGATGGAACAGGCTGAGTGGCCACCTGACCTTCAGGAGGTTGGGTAGCCACAAATCCTTGCTGAGGGAAAGGATTAGTAAGCATAGCCAGTTGGCTAGGCACAGCACTGGGAAGGACAGAAGGGGAGGCTTGCTATCCATGCAATGTTGCTTGAGACTCCCATAGCTATTGCATCTGTGGAAAAGGAGGACAATCATGCGTGTAATGGCCATGAACACTACAACAAGAACAGGGCTTGTTCATGCGAACAAGGCTTGTTCATGCGAACAAGGCTTGTTCATGCGAACAAGGCTTGTTCATGCGAACAAGGCTTGTTCATGCGAACAATACTGTCCTACTTGGGCTGAGTGTCTTGTTGTTGGTTCGTAGTGTGAGGAGCATTACCTTGATTAGGTCTAGGATTACCAGGGATAGCTTGATTTTGAGTGCCTTTCCTCTTCTTTTTTGAGGGAAGAGGATAAGTCACGCCCTGCTGTGCATGCACCCGCCCTCGAGGGGGAAGTGGTTTCTGTTGCGGGGTTTGAGAAGGCAAGGGAGGAGGAGGTGCTAATGCTGGGGGAGTTGGAGCATCGGGCTATGGATACGGATAAAAAGGAGGTTGGGTAACAGTGTAGTAAACAGGAGGTTGGGAAAAAAAGAGGAGGCATGCTATATCCTGGATACGTGCTACTGGGAGGGGGAAAAGTTCAGGAGGTGCTGGGCCCCCCCTGAGGAAAATCAGAGCCCATGGGAGGTTGAGCAATGATGACGACACAAACACAACACAAAGGAAAAAGAGACTGACAAGGGCAGGGAGGTGCAAGATCAATTGATTACAATGTCGAAACAAGGGAGCAGAGGTGCAGGATCAATTGATTTCAATGTTTTAGAGTCTTTTCTTGGTGGTGTTTACCAAGCCCTTTTTCTCTTAGGGTGTGTGTGTAAAACTTTGTAAATTTAAATTTTTAAACCCAGACATTTGTAGAGAAAAATAAAAAGTGTGTTGTATAACTGTAAATAAACCTGCAAATGACATTATATAGGCCTGCAAAAATAGAAAATAAACAACTAATAATGCAATAATCTAAACCCAAGGAGGCAGGTCTCTCAATAACTAGTCTATAGGTGAGTAAAATAACTAAGAAAAACACACTAAATAAGCCAATAGATCTAAGGTCAAGAGGGACAGGGATCTAAAAGACAAGATCTGTTGGAAAATGGTGCAGAAAACAACAACAAATCAGAGGAAACATTGTTGTAAGAAAGGGTGGTGAAAGGCTATCTCCTGAAGGGAAACAGAGTGAACCCTAGAGGAAAACCCAAACAAAGCTAAATGAGGTGATTTGGATGGATAAAAAGCTGATCTGAAGCGGATCTGAAGGTGAGGTATCAGATCTGAAAAAATGGCTGAAGACTCTGAAATTTCAGATAACCTGCAACAACAAAACTCTTCCACAAAAAATGGAGGGTACTGAAGCCCTAGGGGGCTAGGTTCCCACTTAGTTGAGCAAAAAAAAAACTACAAGTCCAAAACGGGCAGATATGGAGGTCAGACAACCCTGAATAGAGGCTCAGACAAACCCAAATTTTTTTTAGAAAAATTCCCACAAAAAGTCTAGGTCGCAGTTTTTGACCTGTTTTCAGTAGAGGTCACACTTTTTGGGCTTTAAGGTGTGCCCTAAGGGTCTAGGTCATAGGTTTTGGGCTGAAAAGTGCAACCTGCACTTCCGGCACTCTCGATAGTAGATTTCAGAAAAAATTGTCAGCTCAGCTGCGGTTGATGTCTGTCACCTGCGCAATGGGTCCGAAAACAAGCGGAAGTTAGAATTTTTATCGTTTAAGGGTTTTATAGGTTAAAAACAACATCAAGGAAGCAAAAACAAGGGGCTAAAGAAAAATCCTAGGGTTTGAAGCCGCTGGATATGCAAGGATCATAAAAACGACAGTGGTTCTAATCGTAAACCCATGTGGAGTCACTAGTTGTTAGTATGAATCCTAATTCCAAGCGTAAAAAAAAAGACCACTTTAGCTATGCATAACCAATAGCCCTAACAGCAGAGATGACTACCAATATCTTCAGATCTGCGATTAGGGTATCAAGATAAATGCTGCAAAAATCTAGATCTATGCATTAGAATACATTAAACAGTAGAAAAAACAAGATTTACTCCATGCATCCAATAGACAAGACAAGGATATGTTGAATGAATTTTGTATTAGGGGCACTGGGAGGAAAACATAGGAGGGTGTTCCCAGTTCTCCTCAATGGGATGGGTTCTTGAAATTCATTAGCACTTCAAATCTAGAATTCCTCTCTCTTGATGATGTAGAAAACCCAGACAAAAATAGTAGCAAAATATGACTATGATGGTGGATCAATAGTCAGACTAAAAGTATAGCTCCAGAGTGATCTTTAGGCAAAAAAAGGTGGTAAATGAATGGGAAAACCCTTCTATTTATAAAAAAATATTGAGTTAGTCTAGATATTGGTGCATAATTAAAATATTATTAACCAAATCAAGATCCAACTTTTATGGTATATTTTATTATATTTGTTGGAGGGAAAATGAATTTGACTTGGGTCAAATCCCTTTATTTGTAAATAATAAATAAATAAATGATTTATTTATCATTTTAAGGATGTGGTTGAGTAATAATAAAATAAATAATGATTTATTTAATTATTTAAGGGTGATTTAATCATATTTAACAAAGAATATTATTTAAATAAGGTTTAAATAATTATTCTTAGAAAATAATAAGATAAATACTGATTTATCTAATTAATTTCCTTGTTTTGGGTTAAATATAACCAAGAATATTAATTAAACTGTTGTTTAACTAATTATTCCTTGAGGAAAATCAAAAAAATGTATATTTATTTAATATTTCCTCATGGGGTTTCCTGTTTAGACCATAAACAACTTAATAAAGGTGGTTTACTAAGTTATTTTCATAGTGAAAGCAATTTTACTTAGGGTAAAATTGATTTGACATGGTGCACTTGGGTCCATTTAATGATAATAGGTTAGATGACCAAAAAATGGTGTAGAAACTGCAAAGAAGAAATTCGTTGTGAGTAAGGGAGTTGTGTGGACCCATAAACCATAGTTCCACAGTGTATTCTGATATTTTTGTAGCTACTCTGCATCAGCCGATATTGGGTTTCTCTCACTATAATGGAGGGGAAAATAGGGTTATAACACTTGGCCATCAAATAATGAGTGTTTGACCTTGCTACACCTGCGAAGTCCAAGTTGGCTTCGACAATGGAATTGTGATTCTTCCTGGTGTCCGCCACTATATCCCTTTATCTAATGAATGCAATCGATGCTAGGTCAGCCATAAAGTGCTTCTTATATGCTTGTACAATCTTGATCTGAAGTTCATCGTATGAATTATTTTATGTGTCCATAACCAAAACATCATCAAGAGGAAAAACTTCCACTTCCTCGCTTAAAGCTATCTCTGCTGTTGGAGGTGGTGGAGACTGAACGGTGACCTATTGTGCACTCAACATTAGCTTGACATCTTGATTTTATGGCTCTGTTTCCTCCTCCATGTCCACAATTTCTATAAATTATTCAATCTACTGAGCAAGCTCCTGGTCCTGCATCTGTCCGCTATCCTCCTTTTCTGGTTTTCAGATATGTTCTTTCTCTTCAACTTGCTTCTATGTTGTTTCTATATATATATTCACAACCTGGTTCAATAAGACTTCCCACCCTCCAGGAAAAGTCTTTGTGCTCTGCTGGCCATAGATTTTGCAAGCAAGGATAACCAAGAGCTAATAGGACCTCCTGTGAGACTTTATCTTGTATGTATTGGTGGTTGTATTTCAAGACTTTGATGGCTCTTTCATTGACCCTTTAACAATATCATTTATGCTCTGATAGTTGTTCGTGGCATAGAAATATGAATCCATGAGTGTTTATGGCATGTTTATGGCTCAGGAAAATGGTACATACGACGATAATATTCTGCCACAAACATAGCAATCTCTTATCGGCTGGCACTTTTCAATGTCATGGTCTTCACATCAAAATGTGGAATAATCTAGTTGATGACATCTACACATGGGAATATTGGAAATGTGCATGCAACCCTTTTATATTATAATTTTTGAACACTGAGATATAATTGTCAGTCCTCTAGATCTATATTGAAGCTCTTTGCTGAAAAATCTTCGTTCACTTTCTACCATGTGAGATCTGATTCCTTTTCCACAAATAGTTAAGCATCTGCATAAACTGGCAAGTTTACTGGCGTTTTCTCAACTGCTTCCTCGGTAATAGTTTTTGTGGTATCCTTTGATGCATCTCTCTTGGGTGTTATAGTAACAATGACTACATAAGAGAAGTGGTCAACAACTATGTTACCCGCAGGAGGAAAAAGGAACTCATGGAAAGAAAACATTAGCTTTTGCAAATTAACTTTCAAAGCATGATCATGCAACCAAAACGTGGAATGATGAGAAAAATTGCGCAATTTCCATGATCAAGTGACAGAAATTGGCTATGCTAATTGCACATTGTGCAATCCCAACATCCAAGGATGCAGCCTCAGGCTTGATACTACACAATGCACAATTTAGTTTGGGATGTGATTGGGAGATACTACATATTGCGCACTCTCAGTGGACAAGGTGGTATATTGAGCCTTGAAATTGTGAAACACAGAGTTGAACCAACCTGTACTATGAATTGTGAAGTCTCAGAGGCCAATATCTCGGCTTGAGCGTCATACTTGTGAAATTCCCAACTGGGCAAGGTCAAAAATTTCCAAAATAGTGCAGATCTACTCGATGAAGGTCTGGTAAACAAGTATATATAATTCATAATGAAATTTAAAGTGAATATATGACTAAGTATGGATGTTTCAATGTAAATCAGGTGTAGAAACTCAAAAAATGAAAGGAAAATCAAACATGTGAGGAGAGTCATTGAATCCACTACCCCTGGTGTGTAAAAACAAGAAAACTAATGCAAAACTTATGAAAGGTGAATGAAAAATTGAAAAAACACTTATACATGCTAATATAAGTTAAAATACTAGAAACCATGAAGAGAAACAAGAAAAAAAACACTCACAGAAGTGAAATGATAAAAAGTGATAGGAAAAGTGGCAAAAGACGAAAAAAGAAAAAATCACCAGGAAAAGCGACACAAACTCCGTCGAATGTTCCTTGATCTCATTGGGAATGTTAGAGGTCCAATATTGAATGTACAAATGAGATTTAGAGGTATAAATTAAATTATTTAATTGAATTAGAGTTTATCACGTGCATGCCTAAAATCAAGGCAAAAGTGACACTTGGAAGAAATTTATAAAAATAGCAATTGTTCCACCTTTGGGAAACTAATATTGAATCCCTATTTTATAGGATTTATTTTTTGCCTTTTTTATTTTCAGGAAAATTTCAATGCACACTAACAAGGAAGATTGCATAATTGTGGGGAACTGGGCAACTTCCCAGCTCAGTGCATTGCGCAGTTTCTCAGGTCAAGGAATGGATTGCTGAGCTTTTAGGCTTAGTGTTGGGCTACCATCCATCACTGCACACTTCTCAAGCTCGGGTATGAGCTTCCATTTTGGATTGCACAATTTCCATCATCAAGGTTGGCTTGCCCCTATGGATTGTGTAGTTTCTGGAGGCAAGCCTGAAACTATTGTAAGGTCAACTCAGAAGGTTAGTGTTATACAAAAAATGACCTCCTCATCATCTCAGAGGAGAAGGAAACTTTGGTTGGAAGAAATATCTAAGTTGCAGGCCTATTTTCCATGGTAACACACCCCAAAAAGTTTCAAAAAGAGTTATAAGGTTTCTTAGCTCTCAGCCGAGGGCGTTAGTGCCTAGGTTAATGCACTATTTTTCCTAAAGGGAAGAATTAGTGGATTTTCATAGGTATAGAGGTCAAAACATGAGTTTACTGAATTACATATCAACATGACATCTTGAATTTCACTCAAATTTTCAGCTCAAAAAGATAGAAACCTGCGCCTCAATCCTAACTTGGGACATTGCTAATCCTATCTAAGTCATATGGAAATGGCAACAAAAATAAATAAAGGAAAGTTATTAGCTTTTGCCTTATTTTGAGCTCGTGAAATAATTGGTAAGGATGAGCCTCTCCACTTCTATAAATTGTAGGCCTAGAAATTGTAACAAAGTTCGATGGGTTGGAATCGTAACAGTTGAATGTTCATTAAGAGATTGAAGAGCTCAAGCATTGTTATGCCAAGGAGTTGAGAGAGAGAGAGATATTGGGTCCGAAGGACTAGAGGAGGCTTGATCTATCCAAGATGGTTTTAATTATCTTTCTTCTATCAAATAATATAGGCCTTTTTCTGTTCTATCTACTTGATGGCATTGATATTGTATTCCTTTACATGCTAATTCAATGGCGCATTTGATAAGTAACTTCAGATGCATGCTAATTTATTTTCGAATGTATGTTAATTCTTTGATTGTCAAGCTTCATATGTTGTGAATATTACGCTTTCTCTTGTTCATGTGCAGGATCTGATCTAGGAGATAGTGGAGAGGTATTCCACTTTGCTATAGTGAGATCTCCATTGGGATTGCATGAAGGACTAAGGCAAATCTTATCCCTTTTCTTTGTCAATCATGATTTAGCATGAATATATGTGTGTTTCTATGTGATAGTTGAATTTAATCTTAACAGTCTGCCTTCGTTCCCGAGAAGAGCTTAGAGGGTATTTCATCCTCTACCACCCATGAAATTAATCCTATATAAGAAATGGCAGCTCCACAGGAGACTACTTCTTAGTTCCTGGTTGTGATCCTTCAGTTCCCAATTATTTCTTTCTCTCTTTACCTTCATGTTCTTCTTGGTTCCAATTCTAACCACTCAGTATGCTTCCCAACATCCTCTATTTTTCATAGCCTTTGATCAGACCATGAATTATGCTTTTTGAAACTTTTGTCTCTGTAACACACTCTTACTATGCAACCCAGAGCATTATAACACCATCCATCCTCTTGGAAAGAGTGTTAGTTATGCTACTAACACTCTACTTTTCCTTATGAGAAGCATTATTCGGCCAATATCTTGACATCCACCCAGTCCTATGGGTTCTTGGGTTAAAAAGGTTTCTTGTAGTATGTCCTGGGATCTGCAACTGTGCACTGTGTTTGGTTGGCTGTTTGACTAATATTTTTTTATTTTTAGGAAAATAGCTTAAGTGCCTTTGTGTTTAGGAAAAAATAAAAAATAAAATATATATATATATATATATAATAAAAAATAAAATAAAAATGAAAAATAAAATAAATAAAAAATAAATAAAATAAAATAAAATAAAAATAAAATAAAAAATTGAAAAAATTGTTTATCTTTATGTTTTAGTTAGTTTGATTATTGTATATATTGAGTTATTTGTTAGCGAGCATTGCATATCTTCATTCTAAAAAGTCATGATGATGGATCCCAGTTGGGATTCGAAACGTTGACACATGTTCCTCAATACTGTGGACAATCCGGAAAGCTTCTTAAAAGATGTATATATAACCTCTCCTTGTAGGAAGCTCTTTTATTGAATGAAAATTTAAATAATTTTTCTTGCATAGATTGTGTTAAGAGTCACATAAAACTCCATTCATCAACACCCCCTCCAAAGACTCTAATACAAGTTCACATGAAATCGAACACTTAATACAAATAACCAACAACTTTTTTTTGAGCTTACACACAAATTAGTTTAGGCTAGGATCTAGGGTTAGGCAGTGGTGATTAAACTGCGCAAGTTCATGAAACTGAAAACTAGTGTCATTAAAGAGGGAAAAATCCTGCTACACTCATATCATCTGGGACCGCTCCCCTAATAAAGGAGATAAGCATGAGACAACATTGGAGTGTGAATGTAACTAGAACCAAGGTGATGATAGATACAGATAATACAAAGTCATGGATGAGAATGAAGAGGTCGCCGAAGGTACTATGCCACCATGACCTAGGTTTGGTGGTTTTTGAGCAGGTTTCCCCTGGCAGAACTTCTTCCCCACTCTTGGGGCCCTATCCTAAACCTGGAGCGCATATAGGCTTCCTCATGATAGAAAACAGCAGGGGGACAAGTGCTCCCCCCACCTCCGGTTCACCTTCCATAGGAGCGGCGACAAGGGATGACAACGACTATCAACGGAACTATGGCCCGCTCCCTGACTCAACATGGGCATCTCCCATAACGAAATCAACATCCAGAATAGTAGCAGAAGAAAAAACAATCACTTCTTCCAAATCCATACCCAAGGCCACCACAAGAACTAATATCGAGCTCCCTACGCATCGAATCAATGAAAAAATCTAATACATGAAGGACCATGCATTGATAGGCAAGTTCATGGGTTTCTCTCCCATAGAAAAATCCCTCTTAGGCTGGAAATCCTCCAAATGGAAGCCCAAGGGCCACATTTATCTTCAACTATGTGTCAAGGGCTTCTTCAATGTGATTGTCACCTGCATCGAAGACAAAAACCACATCATGGATGGTGGGCCATAGTTATTTAACTCCGCAGGTGTGTACCTACACAATTGGGTAGAAATATTCAAACTAGACGATCAATATTTCACTTGGGCTCTATTCTGGGTCAGGCTCTACACCCTCCCCTAGGACTACTAGGATCAGCTGACTCTTTGGGACATAGGTAATTCTCTTGGAGAATTTATTAAAACGGTGGAGGAGACAAAGATCAACAAACATGCAATGTACACAAGGATATGTGTCTACATGAAAATCGCAGAGTCCCTCCCTGACGAGGTAAGTCTACTACATGAGGATTATGAATGGATTCAAACAATAGATTATGAAAATGTACCTTTTAGATGCCAGAAGTGTTAGCAACATGGGCGCATATTCAGAGATTTCCCCCTAAATCAGAAGGTTTCACCAAACAATGATTCAATAGACCATGATACTGAGGGGTTTATGAAAGTCACAGGAAGGAAAAGACACAACAAGAATTCAAACACGAACCATAACAAAAGAGCCCCAACATCAAGCAATAAATTTGAAGCCCTAGCTCAACTGAATGAGAAGGATAATGAACCTCCCAAATATTTAGGGCAATGTTCGCAAGAGAATCCCCAGACCTCAAAGACTCAATGAACCAAGATCCAACCGCAAGCCTTTCTGATCCCCTAGAACTCTACGCATATAAGGGACAACTAAGAAAATAAACGTAAAGGTGCAGCACTGGAATCAATCCCATAAGAAATGGAGGAAGAACTAGAGAGCATTGATTGTGGGGACCTTGATCTCATGGGGTTAAAAGAAGCATGCAAGAAGAAATAATTTCTTTCAATCCCTCCACACCAGATCCAGAAGTTGGAGGAATTCCTCACTCGAGCTCAACAGATTCCTTCTCTTCGCATTCAAGGAGTTTGCTCCTGAATACTAAATTCATCCTAAAAGAATCCCAAAAATGAGGAAGAAAAACATATTTGCAGCGATCAGTCACCACAAGCAAAGAGCTAGTAGAATCAAGGAGATTCCCCAAGTTAACCAAGTTCAACTTTGTAATCCCCAACCCCCCTCAATAAATATCATCTCATGGAATATCAGATGGCTTAACAACCCATCCAAGCATAGGTTAATTAAGAAAAGAATTATTGAGGAATGCCTCGCAATAATCTTCATGCAAGAAACAAAATGCTCCAACTCTACTCTAGACAAAATCTTCAAAAGACTCTGGAAAGGAAGCAATACCTTAGTGATGGATGCTAATGGGACTTCGAGAGGCCTAGCATTCAATTGGAATCCCCACATTATTACCCTAGATAACTTTCAGGCTAATCGACACTTCATTCAAGCCTCCTTTCATTTGATTGGAACCACCATCCATGGACTTCTCATGAATGTATACTTCCCGCAGTCTCTCCAACAAAACACTTAGCTTCTTGACAACATTGCAGATCTCAACAACTAGTGTACTTACCCTCTTTTTCTGATTGGAGGATACTTCAACATGATAACCAACCTTCAGGAAAAAAAAGGAGGAAGGCCTCACCTTGATATGGACAACACCAGGTTCAAGAAATTCATCCACGACAATCACTTCATAGATCTTCAAACATCCAATGACATCTTCACTTGCAATAACAGAAGAGGTGGATCTCATCAATTTTCTTCTAGACCGGACCATTTCCTCATCACTGAAGACTTAATTAATCTAGGAGGAGAGATTGCAGCCACCATCATTCTGTCCTCTAGCTCAAACAATTGGTCGATACAACTCCAATGGCTCAAAATGGGTATGGACATACCTAAACCTTTCCGTTTTGAACACTGTTGGCTCAAACATCTAGGGTTCAAAGACCTTGTCTCGGATTGGTGGACCTCCCTCAAACCACCCTTAGGAATAAAAATGTATCAGTTCCAGCAGGAACTGAAGATGCTCAAGGGGAAGCTGAAGTTGTGGAACATGACCACCTTTGGCAACATATTCAAAGAGAAAAGATATTTGGAAGAGAAAATGAAGCAAATACAATAAAAAATCATATCAGAATGACGTTTAGCAGACTCAGAGAACAAGTAAAAATCCCTAACAACCCAGCTGGAAGAGAGAAGAATCCAGGCAGAGATCGTGTGGAAATGGAAATCTCGGATATGCTAGCTTAAATATGGAGAAATAAACACAAATGTTTTTCATTTCTCCACCATCCAGCACATGATCCACAACATAATCACAGTCCTAAAAAATCAGAATGGGGAGTGTAGGGAAAAACAAGAGGATATCATTGAGGAGCTGCATAATCACTTCAAGGACATCCTCCAAGAACCCAATATCCAACGGCAGGAGGCCATAGGAAGAATCACATAGCCCATACTCAAATTTGTCACTGAATATCATAATAGGATTTTTCTCAAAGCCACTTCATTGGTAGAGGTTGAACAAGCGGTTTTCTAACTAAAGGAAGGGAAAACCCCAAGCCTGGACAAATTCACCACCAACTTCTTTCACTTCTTCTGGGACACTATCAAAGAGGATGTTTGGGGCATAGTAGAGGAATCACACACCACCCATTGGATTCTGCCAGCTCTCAATTCTACCTTCCTCATTCTCATCCCAAGGGAATATAATTCTTCTTCTCCAAGTAAGTACATATCCATAGCACTCTGCAATGCAATTTACAAAATCATTTCCAATGTTATAGCTAACATATTGAAGAAGCTTCTTCCCATGCTCATTTCTCCAGAGAAAAAGGGTTATGTTGAGGGTAGGAGAATCCTTGATGGAATAATCCTAACCCATGAGGTCATTCACTCCCTAACAATTTCCAAAAAAATGGGCATGCTCCTCAAAATTGATCTATCCAAGGATTTTGAAAAACTTAGCTGGAACTATATAAATAAAATCCTTCTGGTCTTTGGTTTCAGCCACACTTGGGTCCAATGGATCATGAGCCTGATATCCTCCCCCTTTATATTCATTCTGGTCAATGTAATTCCTTTGGAAACTTTCAACCCCTCTAGAGGTATAAGGCAAGGGGACCCTCTTTCGCCCTTTCTCTTTGTTCTTATGGCAGAGCGTCTAGGCTGCCTGATAAAAATATCCATCCATTTGCACAACCTTCAAGGTATTCCTTTACACAATATTCTCCCCATTTCCCACAAAAAATTTGTGGATGATAATATGATAATGGGCCACCCCTTGATTTAGGAAGATCGCACCCTTAAAACCCTACTTGATTGTTTCTCTGAAGCCTCTGGCACTACCGTCAACCCTGAAAAATCTCAAATCTTATTTTTTAACATGCCCCTTATTATGTAGCACAACATAGCTCACATCCTAGGCTTCACCATAGCTTCTCTACCATTGAAATACCTGGGAGCTCCAGTCACGGACTCAACCATCAAACATACCGCCTAGAGAGAGTTGTTGGATTGAATGGAAACCAAATTGTCCAACTGGACCCACCAATCAATTAACATAGTTGGATGGTTGGTTCTCATTAAAGCTGTTCTTCAGTCCCTACCCACTTACCTCTTCTCTATTCTAGCGGCACCAAATTGGGTCCTCAAAGCCATGCGCAATTTGCAAAGAACCTTCCTTTGGGGGGGAACTAAAGACAAAAACAAATGGGTGCTAGCAAAATGGAAAGAGGTCTATACACTGAAAGCATAGGGAGGACTAGGAATGAGAGATCCAGAGCATAGAAACAGCATCATGGGCGCCAGTATAAGGTGGAAATGGGTATCAAACCTTCACACACCCTGTGAAACCCTATGGGCTACCAAATACATAGGTAACTGGCCCAGGGAGGAACTAATCAGATTCAACATTGATCTTGGAGGATCCCAAATTTGGAATACTGCCAGCCACCAGAAAGAGTTTATCAAAACCCACAACTTCTGGGAATTGTGCAATGCCACAAAAACCATATTATGAGAGGATTCATGGTACAAATTTCCCAACCTATCCTCAATTTTTCCTAGACCCCTTTGGAACACAGTCCTACAGGTATAGAAACAAAACTGTGCCCAAGAATTCTAAACAAAAGAAACAAATCAAGGTTACAGGACTTGGCTATGCACAAATAGATGGCAAGAAGACTGGAAAAATGAGCATCATAGAGACATTTGGGAGGAATTAATGACTAAAAGAAGAATCAAAACCCAGCAGGGGCCATAAATTCTACGATGGGGCCATACTCCAAGTGGCAACTACTCTTCCAAGGAATCTTATCATCTATTACAACAGCCGACCCCTGAACATACCAATCAAATATGGAAGAATATATGGTCTGCCAAGCTCTGGCCCAAAGTAGCTTCCTTTTTATGGCTTCTCTGTAAGCGACGCATCCTCACATGGGAGAATATTTTGAAATGAGGTTTTGTGGGATAATGAAACCATACATCATTTGCTAGACCTATGCTCCATATAAAACACCTTGTGGGACAAGATTGAAATTCTGTGCAGAAGATCCAATCGAGACAAGGGTAACATCACCAATACCATCAAAAAATGGTCAGATAAACTCTATTCCATTAACCTTATGAATCGCCTCTGGCAGCTGATTCCAGGCATACTTATCTGGAATATTTGGAAATAAAGAAACAACAGGATCTTTGAAAGACGACCTCTAATCGAGAGAAAATTTGGGCCAAGCTACACAGTAACCTAGAAGAAGCTCTCACCATGACTCACTGGGGGAAGGACGATCTCTCAAAAACCACTATTGAATGCACCATTTGGAACAACTGGCACATAAGCATCAAGACCCCTTTGGAAAACCCCTCCGCAAACATAGGCAGAACCAGTGCACCTGAATAATGGACCCCCCCCGATCGACTTCTTCAAATGCAACTTCGATGGAGCCTCCAAAGGTAACCTATGGAAAGCTAGATTTGGGGGTATCTTCAGAGGCTCCCATGGTAAACTCCTACATTCCTACTATGGAAACCTAGGGTGGGATAGCAACAACTCCGCCGAGTTGGAGGGGACCATCTAGGGTATCTCTAGAGCCATTGAGTTCAAATTTTTTCCATTGTAAATGGAGGGAGACTCACAAATCATCACTCAAGAAGCCACCCGTATTCTTCATGACACCTCCCCATCAAAGGTTTCTACGGGTTGGAGGATCTCTAATCATCTCAATCTCCTGGAATAGTTGCTACAACATCATAGGGCCATTACATTCCACCATGTGCGCAGAAAGGCAGACATAGTTGCTGATCTCCTGGCCAAAAAAGGCATGGAAAGCCACAAAATGATATATTACTCCAACGTCTATCATATTGGGGATGATTCCTTGTGCGAGGAATGCCAAACTCTCCTAAAAAAGGATCATCCCTCTCCGGATGCGGGTGACATGATGCGGACGTGCGAAGCCAGTTCCTCCCATGCACAAGCTGACGAAGTCCTGCAATGCCAGCTCTAATTTGATGTAGAGCCTCATCTCTACAATTATTTACATGAGCTCCCTGATGCACCTGATCTTCTTCCGTACCCTCAATCACATGCAACACCATGAGAACTGTCGCAACTTGCATTCGCGAACGTGTCAAAAAATCGCACAGCATCTGTGCTTGTGCCACAAGTCTTCAAAAGGCAATGTATTTCCTCATTGTTTCATTCCCATGCTGCTCTAGTTGGCCATCAGAGCCTTCTTCTCCCCCCTTGCAATTCTGTTGTTGCCTCTGTCTCTCTGCATGCCCCCCCAGTGGTGTGCCCTCCCTGGGAACCCATCTTGCTACTCCCCTCCAGGCCGCGTGCTCCCCGCGGTGTTACCCCTAACTGCGTGCCCCCCTCTAGAATTCCTCACCTCTACAGACTCAACCCACTGCACACATTGAGAGGTAGGCTCCATCGTTGCGCAACCCCCTCCTGTGAACCCCCCTATTGCACAATTCTCATTTGCGCACCCCCTGCTCCATTTATCTATTGACCGCTCCCCTGTAGAGCAAGTCACTGTACATGGGCTGGCCTCCCCCTCTCTATTGCTTCACACCCCATGGCCACACCCCATGGCTCCGCATCAGTGCCAAAAGACCATGAGGTGTAGCGAAAGAGGCATGCTCTCAATTTGATGTCAATGTGGTCAAGACAATCATTTGGAATCCATCGAGGGCATCTGTTCTAGCAGCCATGACAAGGAAGCACCACAACACTCTGAGTGCACCCAAGAGCAGATCGCCCTAGCTCAGGAGAATCAGAGGGGCAGAAGGGGTCCCAGGAAGTCCACCATCGCACACCCTGAGCAACCTACTCCTCAAAAATCTGAGCCTCTCCTAGTACAGGAGGCCTCGGGGAGGAAACCGATGTGTGGCTCATGGACTTAGAGGCTTTTTGGACATGTGTTCGTGATGCCGAGTACCCTATCACTCCAATCCGCTGTGCAACTTCTACAAAGCCCTCGCACATTCCTTCGATTGAGGAGGAGGACATAACGCAAGAGTACATATGCTGCATTGAGGAGGAGAACCCTGTCACAGAGGATGATGAAGGAACAACATGACTACTCGGCTACTCGACTCTTTTCTATTTTCTGTTATTTCAGCACATACTATAGATATTTTTCCTTTTCATGTGTCACAACACATCTTGAAATATTTGACTGTTTGATGCTACTAAAGGGTTGGTTTCTTCCTAGGAGGTAGCCCCAAACCTACACTATTCTGAAAGCATCAAAGGATGGGATTGGATAAGCATAAATTACCATCTCAGCCTGACGCCTATGTAAAGGTTTACTTTTAATTAATATAGTTTAGCCTAACTTACCAAAAAAAACATTGGAGTGTGAGAGAAGGTAGCCCTCCTTCAATTTCATTTCCAGTGGGTACTCTATATATTGGGGATCCCCTTAGTGACATAGGAACTGAATCGGGGACTCAGGTGTCCTACCCATACAACATATTTTCCACGAACATGACCCCCTCAGTAGTGTCTATGATTCGAGGTAATCTTAGTGGCCAGAAATTTTACGGATGAATACAAGGTGACTAGGGTGGGTTTCCCTAGTACCTAAAGAGACAAACCTACTCCATCTTCATTTTTTGGGAGGGTTCTCATCTTCATGAGAGTACTTGGCCCCTTAATCTGAGGTTCGGGCAAAGCTCAGGAGTAATCGTTGTTAGAAAATTAAATATTATAGAGCAATGCAACACATGAAATATGCAAAAAACACAAGAACACAAAACACATAAAACTAGAGAGACACAGATATACGTGGTCCACCCAGTTTGGGCTATGTCCACCCTGAACAACCAGTCCTTCCTTTCTATTATCCAGCAAAATGAAGAGACACAACCTACAACAGATCCATTTTAATATCCTCTATTCTCTCTCACAGTCTCCCTATCTATTTCTTGCTCTGAGAATACACATACAATACACAGTCACGATACAATACCCTCATACAAAGTGAGGGGTTGCCTTCTAGGTAAAAAACCCTAAACTAAACATAAATTCTACCATCAGATCATTTGCCTAATAAACGACCCATATTGACTAGAAATTACTATACTTTTACAAGGCAATTTTACATCTATTTTTAGCTTCAGGGGCACTGCCCTCGAAACCCCCACCGGGGGACAGTTGGGCCCCGGACCCCCCAGCTAGGGGGTCAGCCCCCTTGGACCCCGTGGGGGGGAAAAGTCCCCCCCCCCCGCTATAGGGGTGTACAGTTTTCCTGGGGTATACATCCGACTAAAACAGGCATCTCTAAATTAGGATGAAAATCAGGCTCCACACCCAACAATCGTAACTATACATATCGTCAGCTCTCACTATAATCCACTATGATACTAAGTTTCATGTCCAATGAGTGGTGGTTTTCAAAAAGAGTCATATCCCTTGGATGATTTTTTATTGTCTTTTTGTGTTTTTAATTTTATTTTTAGGGATTGGTTTGTTATCACGGAGACGATAATAAATATCACTTTAAATGTTTTTGATAAAATATATCTGTCACCGTGGCTACATTTAGCCCTCTTCGTCTATCTAGAAGATAAATAGGTCTTCCTCCACTAACCTTAGAATATCTATCAAGCCTTGATGATCCATATTCTCCCTCTTCAGGAAATCATTCTCTAGTTTCTAACACTAAATCGCGTAGCTCTTTCCAAGAAACTATACTGCATGAGGACTTTTTCAACAAAGGAGTAATACCTCCTTAGAATCCTCCCCTCACTAATTATCTTGGTCCAGTTTTGATTATGGTAGCACCTATACCTGTCATGTATTCATATATTCCCACATCCAATATTCACATTACGCTTTTGGATCGTGGTCTTTTGTGGACAAGTTTTCTCCACCATCACTTCCCCTACCAATTATCAGTTCTACACCATTGATCAATCACCCTGTTAGTCAAACTATGCCTAGTCCAGAAAACTTAGATGCAATAGCTATGAGTGGAGTCCAATACCTCTCCATCCCCACCCCTTTCATGTATCCTCCTATACCTTTGGTTTTTGTTCCTAGTATCGTTGCTAGCTCAGACCTCCTTCAACAACACTTTTGGTTGGATCCCTTTGCTAAGTTCAAACCCCTAGGATCAAATGCTTGGGGAAGATGTTCCCAACATGCATATACCAATAGGGGGAATTTTTTCCCCAACCATCTATAGGACAACCTAGTTTGTCACTTATTGATTTTCTTCTTCCTAGTGGTCACTATCTCGGTGTTAGTCATGTGCCAATTGCCAACTATGTGTCTAGTAGCATCTCGTAACCAAGTCCTGTTGCAACCGTTTGGGAACCCCCTCCTTAAGCTCACCTGGCTCAAGGGGGAAATTACTATCCTAAGGGAAACCAATCTTTCCCCCCCAGCCTAATATCCCATACGGACAACCACCTTATATACCTGAACCACCGCAACAAGGAAGTTATTATCCGATGAATTCCATGTATCTTGTTGGAAACACCTTGATGGGGGACACAGGACCTTCAGGTCACGCATCACCACCTTGGCCAGATTTAGGGGCACCCACACCTTTGCCATTTTTGGCAACATTAGATATCCTAAATCCATATAAGTTGACTAATGACCCCATAAATCATAACTTGCACTGGCTTCTTATACCACACAATATACCCATAGATATTGTGAAATTCGAAGGGAAATAAGGGGATGACCCAGCCACTCATGTCACCACCTACCATTAATGGTGTGTATTGAATTCCATGTTTTATGACAGAATTTGGCTTAGAATATTCCCATGCACCCTCATAGGAAAGGATTCCAAGTGGCACATCGAGTTACCAGGTGCGTTAGTCAACACTTTTGGAGTGCTAGAAATGCAATTATTAAAACACTTGAAACTTCTTATCTACTACGAAACTGGAACGTAAATTATTATCACTTCATGCCAAGACACCACCACCAACATCCTTGATCATATCCATCAATGGAAATGTTGGCAGAGGATTTTCAAGGCCTTGATTCAAGATCAACTATTAGTAGACTGGTTCTACAAGTCACTTCTCCCCCCCATTTTCCAAAGATGTTTCCTTAGCCGGTGCAGTCACGGAATACCAATTCATTCATCATGCTCAACATCTAGAATTAAGCTACTTGTAATATGGAACACCTTATGATCTACTCCCCCATGCCCCTCAAAATTCCAATGCTCCTATTACTCAGCAACCCAGAGCTCATATTGATGGTCTCGTTAGTTCAACCTTCCTGGATGCTATTAAAAAACTCAGCAAGAAAGATGCCTAGTGATATATTGTTTTTTATACCACCTCTAATATCCAATTGGATGTTCTTCCAACCACTGCGGTAAAATATGTGCAGTTTACAAAAAAACCCAGTGGTAGTAACAAGAAGAACAAGAAAGATACCTCTCCTTCTAAGGAGTAGCCAGTTACGTAGAACAATCCCAATCAGAAAGTTGCTGCCAAATCTAAAAAAAGGAAGGAGAAAATTATCAAGTACCCTTGCAAGATATGTGTCAAGGACCACATGACTTACAAATTTCGTCACCTTCATGAATGCACAAAATTTCTTGCACAGAAGGACATTGGTCGAACCCCTGCAGTCCTCAATAATCCTTTCCCTACCTAGCAGAAGCAACACCTCATAGAAAACCCACCGCAACCCCTAAAAGGGGGAAACAGTGGATCACATCCTCCTTACTCTAATGAAGGATCATCAAATTTTTAGAAATTTGAATTGGTTAATCTTAAAACACGAGCCAAAAGTTATGGAAATCCAGTCACTAAAGCTCAGGAAGATGCATTGAGTTCAAATCCACCGTCGCCTAAAGATATTCATATATAAAGGCTCATTGTTGACCTTGTGATCCATCCCCCCTAAAGGGAAACTTCATCACACAACACACAATACCTCTACTCGTGCTTCCCAAAACTATAGTATTGTAGAAGATTTGGTGCAAGCACCCCTCAGCAATGTATGCTCTCAAATTATTACAAACTTGTCCAACACAAAGGAAAGCTTTGCTTTCGACAATTGGTGGAATTGACCCTCATGATTCCATGCTATAATTTTTTTATATGGAGAGAATTAAGACTTATATTTCCGATCAGCTTATGTTTCAAGTGAAATTTGTGTTGAAAGGCAGAGCTATACATCAAAACATCATTGACGAAGGTGCTTTGACCTGCATAATGTCCAAATCATGTTCGCTCACTCTGGGTTCTCCTTCCCTATCTCCGTCATCGAATTCCCTTAAAGCATTCGATGGCCACATTTTCATCCCAAAAGGATACCTTTCCAGCTACCCCGCCACTATGAGTGGGAAAATGGTAAAGGTGTATATTGAAGTCGTAGATCATCATCTCGACTATAATCTTCTTTTAGGTCATAGTTGGTCTTATACCATGACTACCATTGTCTCTTTGGTATTCCAAATCATCCTCTTTCCTTTGGATGGGAAAATAGTCACAGTGGATTAGCTATCCTTCTGCACCCTATATACTCCCCATTACCCAGTAGCACTATTTTCTTAGTGGGTGGAATCCCTTACTCTTATGTTAGTGTTAGTACCGGTCTTCTGAAGGGATCCTCCCTTTTAGGTTATTTTCCTCTTCCGTCATCCGAGGTTCCATATACACTTTGAATGGTATTGACCATTCTTGATGTCCCTACTGATTCCCCGATCTTACCAGCCCCTTCAAAAATTGATTTCTATGGAGAAGATGTGTCACTTTCACTAGCTAAATTGGCTAATCAAGCCATTCAATCTGTTTCTGATTCTTCCACTGCTTTGGTTACGACCGATGGTACCATTTCCTCTCCCATCACCTCTCCTTCTAACGATCTCCTTAATGAAGTCATACATTTAGATGAAGCTATTCGAGAGATCATGTCTTTAGAAGAGAAACCTTGGGATGATTCTCATCACCGTCCTTCGATATTTGATTCAGATAGGACATCTATACAAATCCTTACTTTTGAGCCACCTGATATTGTTCCTTCGGCTTATACGACGATCCAAAATATGGATGCATAATTAAACTTGGTCAATCTTTTAAATACAATCCTAAGGAAATTGTGAGCGTCACCTACATTTTCAAGGAATTCTGTGATGTTTTCTCTTAGCCTAGATCTTATGAGGAAATTCCAATTATATATGGGAGAATGTGTGAATATGGGTAACACTTTCGTTAAAAACGCGTTGGAAAATTTCAATATCCCACTAGTTTAGCTAAAATTTTGAAATTAATTCGGCCGAAATTTTTATGCCGTTAATCAAAATTACTTTTATGCTTACGTTGATGGTAACGGTAACCATATTTTTGGCTAGAGGTAGAAAAATACGCCTTAAAATTTCAGCTAAACTAAGATTTCAGCGAAACTATTTTCTTATAAATATAGTGCCCCCCAAACTGCAAGATGTTTTCGAGCAGTTTTCTGTTGCATTACCATTGGATAGTGTTGTGATTTTTCTGTTGGCAGTCACCATTGTAGAGGGATGTTTAGGTTTTTTTTTGTTTTTTAGGTGTGTTTTTCACTTTTTTTGCACTGTTATTGAACCAGAAGGGGAGAAAGTGAAGGTAAAGGTGAGGTTAGCTAGTTCTGGATCAATTGGATGATCTGCAATAGGTCTTGTTTTTCTTCTTTTCTTTATTCTTGTTTTTTCGGTTTTAATCCTAATTTCATTTTTTGATGTGTTTGAAGGATTTTTTTAGGATTCATGGGGTCTGCTATGCATCCTTGACATGCTCATTCTCCCTCCTCATCGTCTAATTTGACTCCTTGACGTGCTTTGTCTTCTCGTCCAAGTTCCAAGTATTATTCTGCTTTTAATTATGCCTGCAAATCATTATTGTAATGAATGTAAAAGTAGGTGCTCAATTTCTTGTTTTTGATGATGCATTATTCTCTAAAACTAGATTCTTCCGCTTTTAATATTGCCTGCAAATCATTAATGTAATGACTGTAAAAGTAGGTGCTCATGTTCTTGTTTTTTATGGTTTATTTTTCTCTGAAATTAAGACTGTGTTTTTTCCATGTTTGTGGTTGACTTTAAAAGACTTCTAATGAATATAAAATATTTTTAATGACTGTAAAAGACTGCTAATGACTGTAAGGATAGATTACCAATAGTAAATTTCAAAACACCATGTAATCCTTTCTTCAATATCATATTATATTAAAATGCCATGTAATCCTTTCTTGGATATCATATTATTTTTTTTCGACTGACCAGATGAAAGTAATAAACCAAACATTAAATTATTCCATAATACTTAATGTTTAAGTTAGGGATCACCCAATATCACAATATTAATTTTTGGAACATATAACCACAAACATTGGGGCATTCCCTACGTGGTTTGTATTCTCACACGACCCTACCCCCTCATAATGGGATTTCGCACACAAACTGGTTCATCAACAAAAATGTTCCCATGCTAACCAGTTTTATCTAGCAATCTGAGGCCTCTTACAACTTACAAAACAACTTACACACAGACATGGCTGACATAACGACAAGCAACAACTTATAATCACAATGAATAGTAGCTTAAGATCCCACAACCCCGCTTCTATATTTTCCTCTTCCTTGTGGTTTGGAAATTTTCTTCCTTGTTCGATCAATGATAGGGTATGTCCTCACCTTTTGCTCATCGATGACTCATTATCTCCTTTTCACAGCGAATTAGCACAATTTCGGCTAAGGTAATGCAACTAGCAGGTGACGTTTCTTTTCTCTTTGAATTTCACAATGACAACGATTTCTTAGTCTTATGTTGATTGAAAGGATATAAATATTTTAAATTTTTTATTGTTGGGATTTAAATATGTTAAAAATTTGATGGATAAAAGTGAAGTTAACTATTTTGATTGATTATTTTAATTTCTGAAATACCAGTTTAAATCTATTGTAACCTGAATCTATAAATATGAATTCCTAAGTAAGCCTTAATTGCAGGCTGTTGGTAGGTTTGAACTCTGAATTTTCTAGATTAATCCTTAACTGCAGGCATTTAGTAGATTTGAACTCTGAATTTCCTAGCAGTCAAGTTGGTTATAGATGCAGTGTGCCTTTGGGCCACTTATAAAGCTTTTAAATCAAGCATTTAAAAAGCGACAATCTTCCTTTATCATTCTCTGTCTCAAAAAAAAAACAAAAACCTTCCTTTATCATTCTATATAAAGTAAAATATGGTCTTTGTGTAAGGAGTAACTTTCATTTCCAACAATAGCATAGACATCATATCAATAATTGTGATTCCAAATCTCGTCTCGGTTCCAGTTATTCTTCTGCTTTTACTTCTGCTTGCAAATCATAAGTAATGACTGTAAGTTGTTTCGTTAGCATTCATCTCTAGTTAAAATCTATATATTGATTTCATTTTTATAATATTTTCATATGATAATAATGTTCTTATCCTTGGAATGTATGTTATACGAATGAAAAGAATGGGAAATTTAAAAAAATCTTGAATGGGTTACTTTGCTTGATTTGATTAAAGTCACAGATCTATGGCTTACCTTGCTTGTAATTAAAGTCCTTGAGGATTTCACTCTAATATGACTATTTATACATGATATGAATAATTTTCACAACATGTTTTGGACTCTAGATTTATGGATTACTAAGTAAGACTTATGTGTAGGTTGTTGGTAGGTTTGAAATCTTAATTTTCTAAATTAATCCTTAATTGCAGTTTGTTAGTAGGCTTGAACTCTAAATTTCCTAACAGTTAATTTGGTTATAGATGTAATAGGTTTTTGGGCCAGCTATAATGCTTTTAAATCTAGCACTTAAAAAATGACAATCTTCCTTTATCATTCTCTGTCTCAAAAAAACAAAACCCTTCCTTTATCATTCTATATCAAATAGAATGTGATCTTTGTGCAAGGTAGAAATTTCATTTCCAAAAATAGCATAGCCATCATTTCAATAATCTTGATTCCAAATGTGATTTATAATTTAAGTCCCACGAGATAATGTGTTTGTTTTCCTAATCCATTTTAATATAGTTAAAAATAATCCTAGATAATAATTTTGTATCTAAAAACTTTGAGTTGAGAAACTAAAATGGTTTTTGCAATGCAGAGAGGGTGAATTTCCCTCCTTTTTAATCTTTCGAAACATTTTTTAATTATTTGGAAAAGCTTCCTACAACTTCCTCTTAGAAAACTACAAAATATTTTGCAACTTCTAAGATGTGCTTGTTAGGAAAACATAAGAAGTATATAAACTTAAATTCCTCTCCATAAACACAGAAAATAAGTCTCTATATCATTCAGACCACATTCTGGTGGAAATACTTACTACATAATAGTATATTAATAAAACCCTCGAGGGATTGATTAAGAAACATTGGATATCTCATTTGCAGGCATAAGTACTTTTCAAATTTCCATCTTTGTGGCAAAGACTATTTCCCTTTCTAGTTTTCACTGCAGAGTGATATCAATTTTGTTTTTAGAAATGGCCCTTAGATTTTAGGTTCTTATGGACTATAACTAGACTAATGAAAATTTGAATTTCACCTACAGAAACATGTCACAAAATTTGTCCTTCTATGCATTGGTCTTCCTTTTATGTTTCTCAACCTGAAAACTCGAAACTTTAGAGTTTATTCCTATCTCTCCAACAAAATAATTTGATTCAATATAAAATTTAGAGGAAAACAACATAGAAGAAGGTTTTTATGCATGCACTTCCACCCACATAGAAGTTGAACTACAAATGGACTTCCAAATTATATTTGACATGATTTGACAATTGGACTCGTATCTATAATATAAAATACAAATAATTTCCTTTTTAATGTAAGGAATGTTCTCATCTATCAATACAACCATTTTGAAAAGTGTTCCAAATGATGAGACATCTCCTTTAATTGGATTAGAGTGAATATAAATTTCACGTAGATAGAAAATGGTAATAATGGGAAGTAGAAAGAAGGCCATCGACACTAATAGAAAATAAAAACAACATGAGAATCCCACAATCAGTTCACATCCATTGCATTGGAATCGAGGTAAGTAAATAAAAAGTTTCAAGGTTAATAAAACTTAAATGATCCATGTAACCTTTAGAAATAAATGGGAGATAAAGAGGACATCACAAAGGAAGATAGGAAAGACAACAAAACATTTAACTTAAATCCATAGGTCCATCTTTTGCATAGTTCCACGGTATCTAAATAAAATTTCATATGACATAGAATAATCCAGAATTATTGTATGATCTTTATGGAACTGTACAAGATTATTGTATGATCTTTATGGTAGTACATGCTTTCTGATTTTTGTTAAATTATTAAATTGTAAATCATTTTAATTGTTATGTTAAATTGTTAAATTACATGTTTAAAACTGAGAATTAACTTTTATTACTTTGCATAAATAATTCATCTACTGTTTTTTAAATTTTTTACCATCAACTGGTGGCATTTTTCTTATGTAATATTCCCAATTAGCTATGAGCTAGTTGGAATGTTAATGTTTGCTTTTGCTTCTTAATTTGCTGAATAAGAGGGTATGGAGACCCATAAATCTCCTTAGTAGGAATAAAATCACTCCTAATGTCAAAGAAGGTCATCTTACCAGCTTAATTAAGCACTCTTGTGTGTAAAAAGGTGCTGGAGCATGAATACTGGGTCAACCTTGACCAAATCAACAAAGTTGTCATGGAGGAGTGGCATTCATTATGGGACAATGCAGTTTTGGAGGGAGACTCCATGAATGTAAGTAATGCCTTTAATGAGTGGTGCAAAGGGTGAGGAATCTCACCACTTTTATAAGGAAGAGGATGGAAGCCATAGAATATTATGTTATGTTTTGATATTTTAGATTTTATGGTCTATTTAGAATTGTTGCTCTCTTCAGTTGTTTAGCTAAGATTGTACTGTTGTTTAGCACAGGGTGTTCCCAAGGGGGAATCCCACCTCTATCCTTGGGGGACTTCTAGTTCCCACTTAAGAAGCATATTTGCACTATATTTCCACATTCAGGCATCAAGCTAAGCTTTAGTCTTATGATACAATGCATTTCCTATTGAGGTTGTGTTGTGTTGCAAGGCAGAAGTTGTGGAGAGTTGATTTGGGTGATCTCTGATCTAGTTTTTTATTGGAGGAAGGTTTCCTTCCATTGGGAGGCTAGTAAGGAAGGCCCTTGAGCATCATTGATATATTTGGCACCAGGCCACAGTGTTTTTATCCCTAATATCTCAATATCAGTCTGGATCTGCATTATTCTAGGGAGGAGTTGCAGGGGTTTTTGTAGTACACTATTTGAGGAGTGATTGCTTCAGTGGTGTTAGCCATCTCTAATTTCTGTTATACCTAATGATGGCTAGAATATGTTGGCAGCCTTTAAGAAACAATTTCAAGTTAAAAAGTTAGTTCTTGAAGCCTGGTTGTTCTCTCTGTCCAAAGAAACCTACCTTCACTAATTTTTTCACTTCAAAATCTTGTTGTTTCCAAAGAGAAAATTGTTTTTCAAAGCCTCATTTCCACCATTTCATTCCTCCATTTTATCTTCACAATTCCCTTCATATCACTCATTTTTTTCCCTCAATTATCCTTGTTTCCTTCAAAATCCCCTTTAAAACCATTTAACCCTTTTTTATTTGGTTTTAAAAATCCCTTTTACCTTACCCGAAACACTAAAAATGCCATAAAAACACATAAAAACCTTCGAAAAATCCTTTCCGCTCCTTTAGGGCCTTAAGCCCCTTTCGCTTAAAGCCCAAGCCCCTTTTTCTACAATAAAACCATGCCCTGCGACCAAAGCGCTAAGCCCATCGACATTTCAGCCTTTTTCCTTTCCCTGCGACCTTTTTCCTTTGTAAAATGGTTTCCGCCGATGCGAAGCCCTGATCGTTCCATCGCATCGGCCATCGCATATCTGCATTCCCCGTTCCTTTGTTCCCAAACCCTTTCTCCACCGATATGCTGATCTCTGGATGAAATCTCTACCATCTATCTTCCCCAAGATCCGACGGCTATCCCTCCACTTCATCGCATTAGCGCTTCGCAAATTCCTATCTCCCTTGTCTCTTGACCCTTTTCCTCCCGCCAATGCGATCCCATGATGAAATATCCACCGTCGATCAAGTCTGATTGGATGGTCCGCATTGTTTCGCACTATTATCTTCACTTTCTCCTATCCATCTTCTGCAATCCAATCTCCACCGTTGATCTGACTCCCTCAGATCCAATGGTCATCGCTATCTCTCTCTTTCGCATTCCACCCCTCCCCTCACACCATAATCCCTTTGTGCGATTCTGCGATGCATTCTCCACCATTGATATTCTCAATCTGACATCCCACATTACTTCTGCCTTTCAAACCTCACCCTTCTCATTTCTCCCCCATCAACAGATCTCGACTATCGATCCTCACAATCTGACGACTCTCATTACTTCCCCTTTCTTCCGCCCCACTAGCCTTATACACCTTCCTGTTTGATTTGAGTCGTTAGTCATATCTGATCAGATGGTCCTCTCTCATCAACACATCACATTTTCAAAATCTCTCTTCCTAGGACCCTCTTCTCCTCAAATATTTGATTCCCCAATACAATCTCAAACCGTTGATCCTGCTAATCCAACAGTTCCCAGTGATCCTCGTATTTTAACTCCATCCAACCAATTTTCACCCTGCGCATTAAAATTTTTCTTCACGACAAGAGAACTGACGCAATCATCAGGTCCCACCACCCCATCATCACACATATTTTCCATTTGTTGCACTCACTCATAGCCATGGATCTTCCCCCCCAGATCAAACGGTCCATAACCATCTTCACGTTCATTTCAAAACTAAACTTGATTGCCCATTTTCAACACAAAATAGGCAGTTTTCGCCTGGACACGCGTCGCCTAGAAATGTGTATCGCATTCAATCAGCCTAAAACCATTTACCACCTCGACCCCGCACGAAAACCACTCATGGTTTTCTGCAAAATCGCTTTTCCAATTATTCGCGCCAAACTCAATTTTGAACCCTAGTTTTCGTGGTTTTGTGCCATGAGACCCTTTTTCGCTGCATCCACCACCTCCTCACAGCTCTTGCACCTCCACCAAGCCTCTGAAAGTAGTTTAAACCCAAAAACGCAGGTTTTATTTAGTTATTTATTGTTTGGTTGCAGGTTTTCATGGTGGTTAAATATTGAAGCCATATAGAAAAAATATTGCAAAAGCTGAGGATGATGATCCTCAGGGCCTAATTCAATGCAGAAAGGGACAGAGGGTTAAAATTCCAAGTTTTCGCCAGTGCGTCATGAACACTGGGCATTCAGTAAAACCCCCCAGCGTGCCAAAGACCTGTACAATACGGTAAACAATGAAGATCAGAGATTAGAGATCAAGGGATAAAGGTTAAGCATAAAGCAAGAAAATCAAAGGCTTAACTTGTAGATCAGAGATAAAGACAACATGAAGAATTATGAAGGCAAAAAGTGAGATCAAGCCTTAACATAGGTAAATGGATAAAGCGGCGTGAAGACAAGTAATTAAAGATCAATTATTCAGAAAAAGGACAAATCATAAGACAGACGGCCCCGTGCACGTCAGAGCGAAGCACTTAATTCAGTTAGAGTGTCTGACTGCCACCATGATCAGCATTTTACCTACCAAGGACAAAACTAGCAGTTTATACAAACAGAGACTTCAACTGAGAGAGTAGTTATTGTGAAAGTACGGGAAAGCCTCAATGCCCACTCTTTCAATTAACTCGTCCCAGAAGCCTAAATAGAACTACTATAGTTAGAAGACATCTTCCAAGGAACACACGTTGGAGTTATTACAGCCTGCCAGATATGCCTGAAAGACAGCAAGAAATACTCAAGTGGGCAAGAAATTAATGTAATATTTATGACACAGAATGGGCATTCGAATGCTTTTCTCCTCTGTTTTATTTCACCATTAAGACCATCTATGTCACCTCACCTCCCCATTCACCTATAAATCCTATTCGAACTCTCATTGTAAAGTTGGCACTTGATGAATTCTGAAGTAATACTTAGACTATTGTTTTGAAGAAGTGTGGATGTCTTTGCTTTTCTGTTGATGAAGGAGGCTAGAACATTGGATCCTTGAGCCTAGTTTTGGTGAAGTACTATCTATTCGTTAATGTTATTTCCCATTTTTCACTTTGTTCTATTATGCTTTGCTTGCAGTAGAGTAAAAATGTTAGGCTAAGAAATGTCTCCTAGAAGCACCTTAGGCCTATTTACTCTTCACTGCCTTTATGTTTCCATTTGCTGAAAGTTTTATTTAGTAGTTTGACTTCTTTTAAACCCTTAAGATTGTTTATTTCAGAATAGTTCAAATAGTTTGTGTCAAGGTTGAATTATGGTTTTCCCTGTCTTCTTTCACTCTTGGCCTTTACGAAATCATCCTTCAAACGTTATTGTATGCAGCCTGGAAGAGAGGATTTGTTCTGATCTTACCCTCTGTTTCTTGCTAATATAGTCATATTTGAAGGTCTTTATAATTGAATTCTTAGAAGCTTGGGTGTTCCCCGTTTTATGGATGGAATTAGTTGTGTTTATTATTTGTTTTCTAACTCCTTTAAGTGAAGAAATTAGAAGAAACAAAGTGTTCCTCTCCTTCTTTTTCTTACTTGAAAGTCTGTCTTGTTTATGTTATCTGCATAAAGTATGTTGATAGGATTCATGGTTAGCCCTGGCTATCGAATATTTCTTTGTGTTTAGATAGTGTTGCAAGTCCCTTCATTGAAAGGTATACATAATTAAGGAGTCTTAACAAACCTTAAAAGTTCTACTTTTCCTTCCAAATCCTTGATGTTCATTTCATCCCACCTATATGATCCCACAGATCCATTGACTAAGTTAGATTTTCCCTTTGGTTTCCCAAATTCATCAATCAGAACAACTTAGACTTCCACATGAATCCATTTCCCAATGGCTTGTAGATTTCCGCACTCTATCTATGTTGCCTAGATCATTCTGTCCAACCAAAAAAACAAAAAAACTTGCACTTAATAACTAGCCTAAAATCAACCCTTTACAAGCAAACAAGACATATCCTTATAAACATATTGAGAGATCCCTCTCTGAGACTAGGAGGGATGGATCCTAGAGCTCTAAAGATTGGTTTGAATTTTTCCTTGTCATTTGGTTTGCCAATCATCCAAATCATAGGACCACAACATTTTGGAAATCACTGTGGGACTTTTTGCTTAAAAGTCCCTAAAAAAACACTCAGTATTCATTGAAGTGAAATTACCTTTCTTCAAGCACTACCAACATAATGGTGATCATGATAGGACCTGTCTAAATCAGTGGCAATCTCAGTAACCCTTAGGATTCTGAGAGAACCTTATCAAACCTTGAAGAAATCAACTAGTAAGCAATAGAGTAGACTTTATTCGTTTCACCACCTTAGCTAAGTGTTGAAACATGTATAGGACACTCTCACAAACATAGAACTACAAAAAACTCATAAAACCCCAAAAACATTCAAATTTGTTTCATAATAAACATTGGTGGTGGACCATAAACATTTTACCTTCAAAAAGCTAAAAAATTTCACCTGACGACTCCACTAGCCCCACTAGGCCTATTAGTCCTCTACACCTCCATATTTCCATAGGATTGTGTTAACAAACGCTGAGGAAGTTTAGAAATGTAGTCCCCTACTATAGAAATCACTGTGAGAGGAAAACAACCCTAAAAACCGCAGCCTCTCTAAATTTTGGAAACAAAAATCTAGTATCACACAGGGTCCATACTAGATCCCATCCAGATCCTAATCCTTCCACCATAGTTGAAAATCCAGAAAGGATTTTGTGGCAAACTTCTAGATCTGGAAAACCAAATACTAATAGGACCATCCCAAGAACAAAATCTGTCCCTAAAAATCTCACAGTCTTGAAAGATTCTCACTTTGACTTACCTCACACAAAGATCCTATTTAGAAATAAGTCTCGAAGTGACTTGAACCAAGTTGATTTTGAAGCTAGAGATTTACAACAGAGCCTTAGCATAGAAGCTTCACCTTCTACTCCACCTCATTCTTAGCTTCTCCATCATTTCATCTCCTTCCATAACAGATCTGATCATCATTAGTTTGTTGGCCTGAGTGTTTCTTCCACTCCTATTCACACTTCTGCTACCAAAAACACTCCTGTTCAGCCCACTGTCCCTTTTATAAATCCACCCCTTGTAAATCCTCCATTATTTCCAGCCATGGCAGCATGGTATGCTCCCTTAGTGTTGCCCCAACCTCTGGTTCCTTTACCCAATGAACACCAGTCCAAAATTCCCCATTTCAGTGGAAATGAACCCACTACTGCTCAACAGCACGTAGACAAGATGAACGATGCCTTTGATTATATGGAAATAGAAGACGAGACCATAAAAATGAGAATTTATGCTCAGAGTTTGGGAGGATAAGCCAAAAAATGGTTCAAAGCCCTAACTCCCCATAGCATAAATGATCTCCCTTCTTCATTTCAAACGTTCACTAACAAATGGGAAATAAAAAATAACCCTCTCCAAACACTTTCAGATTACAACAACCTCAAGAGAAATGTGTTGGGTTGTGAATACAACCACCTTTTAACACTTATTTCATCCATTTTTACGCTTCTTTATCATGTCATTTATTATAATTTATCATATAAATCCATTTTATAATGATTTATGCTCTTATGGATGAATATTATTTCTTCTCCTTTATTTTTAATAAATGGATGATTATTATGCATAATTTTATCAATGATGGTTTATTAATATATTTTGTACCAACACTCACCATTTTAGCCTCCAAGATATTTTCCAGATTGCAGATTTGATCTCCAAATCATCATCAAATATTCCAACTCAGAAATTCGCTAGAATAAGAAGTGACAATTTTACAGTTGAGATTCTGGGCAAATGAAGAAGAATCTAGAAAATCCGGAACATGGGTTTTGTCTAGAATGAACCAAATTAACTTTAGTTAAGAATTGTTTTCCAAAATTCGTCATTTATTGAGAGAAACACAAGGTTCTTTGAGCATGATTTTCTTCGATTTGCTATTGCGGCTCACCTCCAAATTATCTCAGCTGCAAATCTAAATTCGACTTGCTCTTGTTGAAAGATGGATGGAAATATATTTTCTTGTTGATCAATTGGTTAGGAACAATCCAATATTGTTATGAGAGATCATATTTACTATTCAATTTATCCTCTTTGTGATTATAAAAGGAGATCATGTATTATGTATTGAGGAAGGATGGATGAGAGATGGAGAGATTTCTTGTTGTAATTACACAATTCCTCATCGACTCTCATTGATTAAATAGAGATTGACTATTTGCAAACGTTGTTATGCATGATTAATACAAGAACTTGTTGTCGTTTAATTTCTTAGTTCTGCAGTAGCCCAGCGGCGTTTCACCGGTGGTTGAGGGCCCGGCCCTGGTGGATTGATTCGTTGTTTTTATTTCTACTCTTTTAATTACTGTTGCGTGATAATTGTGATTGGTTTTATTACATTTGTAAAGTTAATTAAGTTTCTATTTAATTGTTTATTGCTGTGTTGCATTAATGAATCACATTGCTGTTCCATTTCAACAAGAATCTTAATTTCGGTATTATTCATCTTGTTATTGCTTATAAAGCTTTGCTGTTCAATATTTACTTCATTTGTTATTCCATTGGATTGATTAATAACGTTTTCTGTCAACAGGGTTTGGTGTTCAACAGAATTAGCTATTTGATTCCTTTGCGTTCATAGTTTCTATTCAGATTCATTAGTTAATCCCTGCTGTTCAATTCATGTAGTCATAATTCGTTGCTTATTTACATTGTTTGATTAGAATTTCATTTGTTCATTTCCCTCTTACTTTGCTTGTTTTTTTTGTATAAAATTTTATTTCTTGAACCGCTCTTACTTTGCTTACTGCGAATTTTTGTTGTTCCTTTTCAAATGAACAACACTTTTGCTATTCCTTTCGAAAGGAACATCAGTATTTTTGTGAGAGTTTTTGTTGTTCCTTTCCAAAGGAACAACACTTTTGTTGTTCCTTTCGAAAGGAACAACAGTATTGTTGCGAGCGTTTTTGTTGTTTCTTTCCAAAGGAACAGTAGTTTTCACTTTTTATTTTTGTTGTTCCTTTCCAAAGGAACAACATTTCCGCTAATAATTTTTGTTGTTCCTTTCGAAAGGAACAACAGTTTGGCCAATTGTTTTTGCTGTTCCTTTCGAAAAGAACAACATTTTTACAGATTGTTTTTGCTATTCCTTTCCAAAGGAACATCACTTTTTGAATGCATTTTTCTTGTTTTTCAACAACATTTCTAGGAATTTTTGTGAATTCTTCATGACTTTTTGAAAGGCAAACATACAATTTATGCAAGGATACACAAATTAGAGGTTACTAGAATTAGCTAATCAAGAGAAATTGTCATTTTTAAGAAATTGTTTTGTAGTGATAAGAAAAAGGAAAAGACACAACCATCCATATCACTTTGTTGTCTTCATTTTCACTAAAATTAATATGATCGATTATCTTTATCATGTTGGTTCTTCCCTAAATTCTCATAACTCTCTTTGATTTTTATTCATTGAATAAGAATAAGGGCATATTTTCTTGAATTGAGATGTTCAGACTTCTTCCACCATCCCTATTCTTAAGGAGTGTTGAGCCATCCTTTATATATAAATAGGGAAGTGCTATATGTAAGGAAAAATAAAAATAAAAATCCCTATATGATTACTAACAATTCTATGATATGGCAGATGGAGGATAGAGGGTCTCATCAAGAGCCAGCCTACCATGATCATAAGGGAGCAGTGAAGTGGCATTTCCATTATGGCCACCACACTAGGGATATGATCCAATGGACAACTCAAAAAAATAAAAATTCCTTGGAACAGGAGGTCTCATCATGAGCCGGCCTGCCCACCTTTCACTCCTTCCTGGTGAATGACATTGTGATTCATCTGGTTCCCAAGCCAGCATAGTTGTCTCCATCATGACATCACACAGTACTTCCCTAGGCATAAATAAAGGATAATGGTTCCAAGGGTGAGAAAGTAACTTTGTCAAGGTTATAGACACCTGTGGGCAACAAGGCTCTGTTGATGGTATAGGAGTCATATTTTTCAGAAATCAATAGTAATGATAAACCATTTTCTTATATCTTTATCTTATATCAAATGAGAGTATGCTTCTAAACCCTTTGTTTGTAACCTCTTATGCATGAAATTTATTTATAAATCGATCATAATGGTTTGTGTGGATAATGACCGCATAAGTACTATTTTCACATCAGTTGTCCTTTTCCTTTATTTTCGAATCATTACATAAACATTTCCATATCTACTCACGATTTCAAAATATGAATTGATTTAAGTAATGTGATAATTTGTTGATCATATCATAAGTATGTATGCCTTTCCATGCTGTACAATTACTGTGCAGTACGCTGCTCTTCTATTTTTTTGGTTTTCCAATATTCATACTGCATTTCTACAGAAGTTTTTCTGATTGAAATTTTGGCATACATATTATATGTTGCTCTTAAAAATTAACACTGTGGATTCAAGAAAATTTCATGCAGAATTGTGATTTTTTTACAGGAGAACAATAAGTATGGGGAGAATTTTATTTGCAGCACAGCGACACTATTGCCCGTAACAACAGAGGCTTGCATAACTCGCGAACGCGCACAATTCTTTAGACATGATGTGCTTGCCTGGCTTCCACCTTCTGCATCACTTTCAGTATCCACCCAGCCTACATCATCTTCAACAAAGGCCAGTCCCTACATATCATTCCACATTTTTTTTTTCGGAGGTAACACTTGAGGTAAAATAGCATAATTTTTTGATTTATTATGAATTTAGGAGAATTTCATGAAAATCCATTGAGCATTATTTATCATCATTCATTCCACATCTTTACCACTTCCCATTTTTTTAGAGACATATCATCTTTCAATTTGGGTGAGTGTTTCTTTCTTTCATTTCTTTCTTATGACCATGTCAGTAATATTCTTTATCATCCATTGATATTCTTATTTATTCTCAACACCTCCCCTATTCCATGTTGTTTTACACCAAGCATCGATTTCAACAGATTGTAGCAACCACCTCTCTTTGTTTTCTACAATTTCTTGAGGACATGCTAATTCTTCAGTTTGGGGGGGGAATTGCTACACATGATGGATGTTTTCTACTTTTTTTAAGGCATACAATTTCATTTTTATACAGTGCAGAAATTGATTTGCATATATCTTTAAAATTATGAATTGAATTCTTGTGATTTATGGATAACAAAGAGGTATCATTAAAATACACAAACCCAGATAATTTCACGCTAAATTAGTTCATAAAATTTTGAAAATTATGCACTATTACCTACAACCATTTTGTTTATATCTCATGATCCGTGCATCAAAACGATCTTATTTTTGAGAAAATGGTTAATGAAGTTTGTTGTTACTTATGTCACATTTTTCTGCAACTTCATATACATATAGATGAACGTCAACTGTAAAAATTGTTATGCCTTCATCAAGATTGCTAAAATTGAATATTCATTATTTGAGGAAAAACTCATTTGTTCCATCCATTTCATGAGTTGGGATGAACAATTTTCTTTGCTTGGTTAACACATCGGTTTTTTTTTTGGGTTTCATGAGGACATGGAATATATTCAGTTTGGGGGTATGTTGGGTCGTGAATACGACCACTTTTTAATGCTTATTTCATCCATTTTTACTCTTCTTTATCATGTCATTTATTATAATTTATCATATAAATCCATTTTATAATGATTTATGTTCTTATGGATGAATATTATTTCTTCTCCTTTATTTTTAATAAATGGATAATTATTATGCATAATTTTATCAATGATGGTTTATTAATATATTTTGTACCAACATTCACCATTTTATCCTCCAAGATATTTGCCAGATTGTAGATTTGATCTCCAAATCATCATCAAATATTCCAACTTAGAAATTCGCTGGAATAAGAAGTGACAGTTTTTCGGTTGAGATTCTAGGCAAATGAAGAAGAATCTGGAAAATCTGGAACATGGGTTTTGTCCAGAACAAATCAAATTAACTTTAATTAAGAATGTTTTTCCCAAATTCAACTTGTATTGAGAGAAACACAAGGTTATTTGAGCACAATTTTCTCAGATTTGTTGTTGCGGCCGTCCTCCAAATTATCTCAGCTGCAAATCCAAATTCGACTTGCTCTTGTTGAAATATGGATGGAAATATATTTTCTTGTTGATCAATTGGTTAGGAACAATCCAATATTGTTATGAGAGATCATATTTACTATTTAATTTCTCCTCTTTGTGATTATAAAAGGAGAGCATGTATTATGTATTGAGGAAGGATGGATGAGAGATGGAGAGATTTCCTATTGTAATTACACAATTCATCATCGAATCTTATTGATTAAATAGAGATTGAATATTTCTAAATGCTGTTATGCATGATTAATACAAGAACATGTTTCCGTTTAATTTCTTAGTTCTGCAATTGCCCAGCGGTGTTTCACCGGTGGTTGAGGGCCCGACCCTGGTGGATTGATCCGCTGTTTGTATTTCTACTCTTTTAATTACCATTGTGTGATAATTATGATTTGTTTTATTACATTTGTAAAGTTAATTAAGTTTTTTTTGAATTGTTTATTGCTGTGTTGCGTTAATGAATTGCATTGCTGTTCCATTTCAACAAGAATCTTAATTTCGGTATTATTCATCTTGCTATTTCTTATAAAGCTTTGTTGTTCAATATTTACTTCATTTGTTATTATGTTGGATTGCTTAATAACGTTTGCTGTCAACAGGGTTTGGTGTTCAACAGAATTAGCTATTTGATTCCTTTGTGTTCATAGTTGCTGTTAAGATTCATTAGTTAATTCCTGCTGTTCAATTCCTGTAGTCATAATTCGCTGCTTATTTACATCATTATTCGATTACAATTTGTTGTTCATTTCTAGTTCATTAAGTTTACAGAGCTTTCTTAGTTCAATTTCTATTTCCTTTTAATTGCTTTAACGCAGGACTGTCAACTGTAGAGAATATTGGTTATTGCTTCCACATTCCCAGATTGATTGCCTTGTTCCAGTTTGATTTCAGTTGCACCAATTTCTAGAGGAATGAGTTATTTTTAATGTACCCTCGATTGATGTTTGCTAAGTGAATAGTTGGATTTCAGAGCATTTGAGTTTATGTTGTTGTAGTTAGATTTATTTTCCAAGCATCCATTTACTCTTGTATTTAAAACATTGTACTACATCTCACAAGGAATTACTCTTGGATAAATTGCAGCCTCAGACAGAGTACACCCTTGAAATAAAAAGTCATTCCCGGATTGATAATTAATATAGGATAAATAGGCATTAAAAAGACACCTTTTATACCTCAACAAAATGTTGGGGAAAGTGTTCAATATTATTGCACTAGATTTAATAGTTTTTATAATGCACTACCCCCATATTTCAAACCTCCACAAGGATTAGCTTTGGCCAAATTCCCTGAAGGATTTGATCCCGAAATGGCTTATCAGCTAAGAGAAGGAGATCCCTTGACTTTAGAAGACATGCAGAAGGGAGCTCTTAGTGTTGAAGCAAATCTGATTGAGAAGAGAGCTAGGATGAGGACTGAAAGGAAAGTAACATATAGGGAAGACACTGCACCTTCCACATCTGACTCAAAATTAGACCATCTAGCCAACAACAGGGATAGGTTGGAAAGAATGATGGAGAGGTTGGTTGTCCAAACAAATGCTCAGAATAGGAACCAGCCTCAAAATCAAAACCAAAACTCTAGGAGAAATCCCAATCAAGATATGCATAGATAAAATGACCAACAAATTAGGCTTCCCTTTCAACAAAACTATGTAGAACAAGAGGATGAAGGGGAAATTGATAGGCTGGAAGAAAATCATGTGAACTTGATAGGATCTGATAATGGAGATGACATCTTCCTTACTGAGGAAGGAAACAGAATTTTCTCATTAGAACAAAACAAACAAAACCATGAAGATTCTAAAGATTACAGATTGGGGTTTGAAAATGAAATCATGGAGGTACACAAACAATATAATCTTAGAGGCAAAGGGAGCCCAGAAATATCTAATGAAAAAACACTAGTACTGTTGTTAAGAAAACTTCAGAAAATCAGCCTAAAAAGACAGTCATTAACACCAACACTGTATCCAAGAAAAATGATCTAAATAAAGACAAAAACAACCAAACAAGTGTTGAGAAGAGCTGCCCTAGTAATTTTGCTAGTGGCCCTATCAAAACATTTCCAACTGACAGTCCTAATAAAACTCAGCCGGCCAAAAATTGTGAAAGAAACATAAGTGAAAAAATAGATGTGAATGGGCCGAAAATGACACTTCCTTTCAGCCACAAAGGTGAAATTTCCAAGATCAAAATCAGCATGCCTCTAGTTGAACTGGTAACTCAGGAAGTGTACAAAAATCAAGTTTTGAAATCTCTAAATATAAGCATCGATACTGATACTTTAAACATGATGGATGACAAACAAACACTGTTGTTTGGTCCTATAATTGAAGGAAAATACCAATAAAGGGTTGTCCCTCCCTTTTATGTCAGTCTAAATGTACATGATAAGATCCTCCACAATGCCATGCTAGACTCTGGAGCATCACATAACCTTATGCCCAAAGTAGTAATGGAAAGCCTAGGCTTAGAAATTACTAGACCATATAAGGACTTATACTCTTTTGATTCAAAAAGGGTCAAATGCTTGGGTTTAATCAAATATCTGTGAGTTAACCTGTCACAAATTCCTGCTAAAATCATAGTGATGGATATAGTGGTAGCTGACATTCCCTCAAAATATGGCATGCTTTTGTCTAGATATTGGGGAGATAAAGTTCAGGGGAGCCTTCAAATGGATATGTCCTATGCCACCATACCAGTGTTTAGTCAAACCAGAAGATTATATAGGGAATCCATCATGAAATACATGGTGAGAAGCAAAGAAAAATCCAACAACACTCATGTCTATTCCATACATTCAGACTTAGATTCCTTTATCTTATTCAATGAAGATGAAATCACCAAACAAGAAGAGGAAAATAAGCAAGAAATTAGTGCACCGGAACATTTAAATTTGCCTCTCACTCAAGCACAAGATGCCCCAAATCTCAGTAGCCTTGGGTAGCAAAAAGAAAAAGAGAATGAGATAGAAACACTTTGGAAAATGAGCTTTGATGGCTCTTGTAGCTAGGCCGGTTTAGGGGCTGGTGTATGGATACATAACACGAACAAGGGATACTCCTATAAACTAGATTTTTCATGAAAAAATAACATTGCAAAATATGAAGCCCTCATCCTCGGTTTACATGTGCTCAAAGACTTAGAGGTTAAGAGGATATCAGTCCAAGGGGATTCTGAGTTAATCATCAGACAAATCAAAGGGGAACATTCAGCAAAAAACCACAGACTCAGAGAATATAGAAATGCTGCCCTTGATCTCCTTAAAACCTTTGAGAAATATGAACTCATTTTCGTACCAAGAGCTCAAAATCATCTAGCTAATGAACTTGCCTTTGCTGCCAGCAATTGCCAAATACCACAGATAAATGAACAATTCAATATAAAGGTGAAAAATATACCATAAGTGTCTGAGAATGAAGATTATTGGCAAGTGTTTGAAAATGATAAACACATAAATGATTTCTTTCAATCAAGGAATTAATTTTCCACAACAACACCAAGTTCCGACGATGAAAGAGATTGTTGCAATGAGGAACAAACCCACTGAAACAAAGCCCTCCCATTCTGCTAATATAAATCAGTTTGAGCACCTTTTTAAAGTAGAGTTATTTGACAACCCAAACCAAAAGGACCCTGAAGTCTTACAATGTAAAGGTGATACTATACTGAAGGGCCTTACACCATTAGAACAACTATTCAATTTCAACGACGTGGCCAAAGAACCAAAAACATAGCCTACAGAAAATAATGTTGAGGAACATAACATAGGCAGCCCCACTAAACCCAAAATGATCAAGCTATCCAACCCCCTCCCAGCTCATGTCAAACAGCAATACATAGCACTTTTCAAAGAATTCGTGGATGTGTTTGCATGGGACTATAAAGACCTCCTAGCATCATCCAACATAAAATCCCTCTTAAGGAAAATAATAAGCCTTTCAAACAGAAACTAAGAAGGATAAACCCCATTTTATTACCTTCAGTAGAGAAAGAGATTAAGAAAATGTATGACACCAGGATCATACTTCCTCTCAGATATTCAGAATGGGTTTCCAACCTAGTATCTGTTAGGAATAAGACAGGGGAAATCAGGCTATGTATTGAATTTAGGAACCTAAATAGATCCTCCCTGAAAGATAATTACCCCCTTTCGAAGATGGATCACATCCTCCAAAAGGCGGTTGGGTCCAAAAGAATATCATTGTTGGATGGGTTCTTAGGTTACAATCAGGTTTTGGTACTCCCAAGTGATCAACATAAAACTGCTTTTACTACACCTTAGGGGACATTCATGTATGTCAAAATTCCATTTGGTTTGATGAATGCAGGGGCCACTTTCTAGAGGGCCATGGACATAGCCTTCTCAGAAGACATAGTGTTAGTATGAATCCTTTGTCGAAATTATGCAGAAAAGGACCACTTTAGCTTCTGCTTGTAACTAATAGCCCTAACAACAAAAGTGAGCAGCAATATCTTCAGATGCACGATTAGTTAGACAAAAGAAAGAGTACACCAAAATACCAAATCTATGTATGGAAAGACATTAAGCAGTAAAAACAAGGGTTTGCTCCATATACCAATAGACAAGACAAGAACAATTTTTGAAAGAATTTTTTGTATTAATGGGGCACCTGTGAGGAAAACCAGAAGGAGTATCCAATTCCCCTCAATGGGATGGGTTCTTGGAAGTCCTCAGCACTTCAGATCTAAGATTTCTCTCTCTAGTTGATGTAGAAAACCCAATGCAAAGAGTAGAGCTCAATGGGAGCAAATGATGGAGATATGTGACCAAGTGTATAGATCCATAGTGATCTAATAGGCAACAAAAGGTGAAGAATGGTAGGAAAAACCCTCCTATTTATAACAAAATATTGGGTCATTCTAGATCTTGGTGCATGGGTTAACCAGATCTAGATCCACTTTTATGGAATATTTTATTATATTTGTTGGAGGGAAAAGGTATTTGACTTGGGTCAAATCTCTTAATTTGTCAAAAATAAATAAATAAATGATTTATTTATCTTTTAAGGAAGCGGTTAGAAGATAATCAAATAAATAATGATTTATTTAATTATTTAAGGAAGTGGTTGAAAGATAATTAAATAAATAGTGATTTATTTAATTATTTGTGGGTGATTTGGTCATATTTAACAAGGAATATCATCTAAAAAAGGTTTAAATGATTATTCCTAGAAAATAATAAGATAAATAAAGGTTTATCTAATTAATTTCTTTGATTTTGGGTTAAACATGACTGGGAATAATAATTAAATTATGGTTTAATTAATTATTCCATGAGGAAAATCGAACAAATATGGGTTTGTTTAATATTTCCTTTTGGGGTTTCCTGTTTTAACATAGTGAAAGCAGTTTTACTTAGGGTAAAACTGGTCTTACATGGTGTACTTGGGTCCATCTAATGATAATAGGTTAGATGACCAAAAAATGGTGTAACACATACGCTATTTTATTATCATTTACCTTGATGATATTACTGTCTTCTCCAAAACTGAGGAAGAACATTTGATCCATTTAAGAAAATTTTTCAAGAAATGCAGAAGGTTTTGCTTGTCTTTGAATCCCAAAAAGACACTTTTTGGCCTCCAAGAAGGAAAGCTTCTTGGTCACATAATCTTTGAAGAAGAGATCAAAGTAGACCCTAAAAGTATTGATGGCATATTGAATATTAGCCACCCAAGAAACCTCAAAGAATTGAACCCTTTCATTGGAAAGATAAAAATTTTAAGGAGGTTCATCCCCAACCTGGTTGAACTGTTAAGAAAAATCACTAATATGCTTAGGAAAGAAGTAGGTGTTAAATGGACAATGCAAGCTACATAATCATTTGAATTGGTAAAACAAGCCCTCACTCAAACACCGGTTCTCATTAGTCCTGATTTCACCAAAGATTTCTATATTTTCTCTTTTGCATCTGAACATACCATAGCTGCAGTATTATTGCAAAAGAATAGCATGGGGCAGGAACAACCAATATCCTTCTTTAGTAAGGCTTTGAGAGATGCTCCACTCAAATATAATATCATGGAGAAGCAAGCCTTAGCATTGGTAAAAGCATTAAAGGACTTTAGAGTGTACATTTTACATTCACATATCATTGCCTTTGTGCCACACACTGTAGTCAAAGATATTCTAAGTCGGGACCCTGATGGTAAAAGGGAAAAATGGATTGCCACTATTCTAGAATATGACTTAGAGATCAGGCCCACCAAACTCACCAAAGGGCAGGGATTAGAAAAACTCATGGCTGAGTCAAACTTCCAAGCTTTAGATATGAACATGGTTGATGCTTTGGTAGAGATAGAAGAATGCACAACACCATTCATCCAAGAAGCATTCATGAACTCTCCTTGGTATGCTGACATCATATATGTGTTGCTTTATCTGAATGCTCCTCCTTCTCTGCAAAAAACAAAAGATAGATTTGTCAAACAGAAGGCTTTAATTTATTGTATATTAGATGGAGTTTTGTATTGGAAGAATGCTATGGGGATTTTACTTAAATGTTTACTTGAGGTTGATGCAGGAAAAATCATGCATGAGCTACATGAGGGAGAATGTGGAGGACATCTTAACTGGAAGGCCACAGAAAACAAGATCTTCAGGTCTGGATACTATTGGCCCACCCTCTTCCCAGACACCCATAAGTTAGTTATGTCTTGCCACAAGTGAAAAATATTTGATGGCAGGAGAAAAATCTTACCACTACCTTTGCAGCTTATCAGTGTTGAGGCTCCCTTTCAACAATGGGGTTTGGACTTCATTGGGGAAATTCACCCATCATCCTCAGCCCAACACAAATGGATCCTCATGGCCACTGATTATTTTACCAAATGGATAGAGGCCATACCCACTAGGAATGCTACTGACTCTGTCATCATCAAATTCCTTGAAGCCAACATATTATCCAGATTTGGCTTTCCTAGGAAAATAATCACAGACAATGCTGCTACCTTCAAGTCCAAGAGGATGGTAAATTTCTACCATAAATATCATATCACATTAGGACATTCTACTGCCTACTACACCCAAGGAAACAGTCTAGCTGAATCATCCAACAAAAGCCTTGTTAATATCATCAAAAGTTTTTTGGAACATAATTAGAAATCTTGGCATGGTAAGCTTGTCCATTCCTTATGAGCTGTAATATTCCCAATTTTTGCAGCTCATGGGAATATTGCATTTTATTATCAGTTTGTTTTATTCATGAATAAAAGTATGTGGAGGAGGTTTATTAAACTCCTAAGTTGAGAATAAAAACATGCCCAATGTGAAAGAGGACAAATCTGGGCTATTATATTAAACACCCCAAAGTGTGAAAAGGGGAAACTTATTTTAATGGGTCAAACTTGGCCCCACCTACAATGTAGTTTGGAGGGAAGCTTATCCATCAAGCACAACGTACTTCTAGAAGAGGATCTCTAGTGTGAAAGAGGATAAGTTGAAGAAAATGGTTTAGATTTTTGGCAAGCCCTCATGTTATAAAAAGAAGGAGAGGCAGCAAGAAACGATTATTGAAGAATTTTAGAAGTTGCTGCAGCAACTCTAGTATCTTGGCTATTTAGCCTAAGGGAAGAGGATTTCCTATTTAGGAATCCTTTCTCCTTCCATGGAGTAGCTATTTGGAGGAGATTGGGATGTATCTCTCCACTATCCGGCATTGAGGCCAAGCTTCTCTCTATAGCAACACTGGTCCTGTTGAGGGTTTTGTAGCTGTTTGTGAGTTGCAGCAAGTGGGTGATCTAGATTTGCAAGATCTAGTTGTTTAGAGGAGATCTCTCTCAGGGAGGGTGTCTTGTGACCACCTAAAAGAGGATCTCACTCTCATTTTGATTTCAAGTCTGTAATATTTATTTGTTTTATCAGTTCATTCCAGCTACTACGCAGTCCCTTTCATGAACTACGTTATTTTCATGTACATGTTTTACTATTGTCTAGATTTCTCATTGTACTGGATCTCGAGTGATTGAGGCTTGTCTCTCATCTTGAAGATATGTAAAGTAGCATGCTGATATATTCATGTTAGATCTAATATCTAATGTAATGAAAGTCATCTTCAGAAATCTCTGAAGTTTTATGCAGTTCAGTGTGTTAAAATCTAGATCTACACTTTGTTATGCAATCTTTTGATAAAACCCCAAGGGGATCTTGTTAAGGAGGCTGAGTAGTTTCCAGATTTGGTATGGATCTGATGTTTCAGCCATTTATAAGTTGCAGATGTGAATTTTAACCTACAGCAGCTGAAACTCCTCATATAGGACGCTGTCAAGTCTTTCTGTAGCTTTTCCATGTGTTATTGCTACAATTTCTGAAGGATTCTTGCTCTTGCTTCATGTAAATCTAATGCTTCTACAAGGGAAATTCACTATGAACTTGATTTATTGCTGACATACTATAATATGTGTTCTATGGTTTATTTCCAATGACTCCCAGTAGAAACTGCGCATTTCCTGAAGGAGGGTTTCTCTATTAACCCAACTCTCTCCTTTAGCTAATTTTAAGCTAGTGTTGATTGTGGGAGATCTGTTTAAGCCATCTAAAACCATTTGTTTTTGCTGAAAATATGCATGGAGGTCCCACACAGGATAAAATAAGGGAAACCGGCCCTGGTCTATGTTATTTTAACACTGGCTTGCTTATACAACATCCTCCTTGAGCCTATTGCAGATTTTCCTGAGAGCAGAATTTCCTGCTTCTTCCTTGTTTGGTTTTTGCTCCACTTTTGCATCCATTATTTAGATCTATAGATATAAGGTTTCTAAGGGTAGAAAAATATAAGAGGAGTGTGTTATTCCCACACTTGCTGTGTTTCACCAATATTCTATAGATAGAGTCTGGAACGGGCCAGGAAGCCTCTGGTTTTCACCCTCTCTTTAGAGGTGATACAACTAGTAAATTCCCTACCCATCTATCTCTGGTTTAGATATTTTGGTGTGATTCCATATTGCTGTGATTCCATAGTGGAATATATTAATATATTCCCTACTGATCCCATTTTTCCCCATTTGGAATATTGCAGTGGTATCAAAACATGATCTCTGGCACAGCCTGTGAGATCAAGCTACCAGTGAATCAAAGAGAAGAAGTAGAGATCAGTTCATGGAGAAGATGATATTATTCTCATCACTTTTTAGATCTAAGAAGGGCCTCTTCTAAGAGGTAAATCATAAGAGAGAAAGAAGAAGCACCAAGACTCCTAGAGGGTTTCGAGAAGAAGCATGTTTCAGTAAGAGCTGCATCAGATTTCAAGAAGAAGAAGGAAGCCCTAACACTTCCTATCAGCAGAATAGAAGACTGAAGAATCTTATATCTCCTCATAGATCCACTATGCCCACTTTCTTTGAAGAAGGTGAGAGGTATAGCAATGAAGAAAATAGATGTAAAGAAACTCCTAAAGTGTTTCAAGATGAAGAGGAAGAAATACACACTTCCTGTCATCACAAGGCAAGGGGAATGAATGAAAAATAGATCTCATTGCTTCTTTTTCAAACATTGAAGAGTATTGAAGGAAATCTCAAGGAGTTTGAGGAGAAGAGGAAAAATATGAGCTACAAAGAGACATCTCCCAAGGAAACAAAGGAGAATGTCAATCTTGTCACTTTGGACAAGAGATCTCCATTTTCACTACCTGCTGCTAAGGAGCTTGCATCTAGAGAAGGGACACTTGCATATTTGCAAGGTAGTCTTGAGTTCTTATCATATGGGATTCCATGCATGAATCAGAATATGCATGAGGAGGAGGAGAAAGATTCCAGCACTAGTATACTTGAAGAAAGGAGGCTATCATTCTTACTGGCAGTTGGAGGCATCATTGGTTTGGAAGGAAGAACTCTTGTGCTCTCTCAAGAGGTTGCTACATATCAATTGATCCAAGGTATGCATAAGTTTTCAGCACATATTATTTCAAGATCTATGCATAGCCAAGGGTTAGATCAAAGTGCTGATTTGAAGAAAAGGTATATCACAATGTTTTCATTTAGTGGCTATGACAAAGAGGCTTCATCATTCTTGGAGCATGTTGGAGGTATTACTGCAGATCCAAAGCTTCACTGGTTTGGAAGATCATACATGAGAGGAAGGTCTCACTAAGAGATCTCAACAAAGATGCATTTTAGTATTTCATGAGATGCAAAGTTCTTCCGTGGGTTAAAGGAGATGGTATTTTGCAAATGGAGAATGCCATGATTATGCGGCACATCACTCAACTTCCATATTTGAGTGAGTGGATGAGGATGGTGAGCAAGGGGTCACATGATCACTTGCAGACATATATGGACCAACAAGCTTGGTTACGATGGTTTCCCTTGGGAGACTCCTATCACTCTGCAAAGGCACTTATTTTTCTGATCTATGCCTTGAAGAGCAGTTATGAAAGGTATAAGGGGGCATGGCAGCATTGGTTGCCTTGGGGTGATCATGTTCTCTACCCAAAGATTCTAATTATCTTATCTCATGCTTGGTACATCATTAGTAGATTATATGGAGAGGAAGCATGAATGATGTGGTTGTTAGAGGGAGATTTTGACATCACAAGTTAAATCTTATTTCCATGTATTCACCTATGCTTAAAGTATGTCTCATATGTCCACATGCATTTTTGTTGGAGGTATATTTCATGCATGAACTTTGGCTGGGGAGGAGGAATGACTCCCACATGATGTGGTATGAGGAGCTTGCTTGTACTATGTTGATGCGGCATTTTACATGTTCATCATTGTGTTGTTGCTCCAAGAACCACATGTTGATGAGGCAAGAAGGCTGCAAAGTCCTTGTTGCTATGGCTGCTTTTGGGTGAGTATGTTTTCTACCCAATAGCTCATTATTTTCTTAATCGTGCCTTGGATTTCAATTTTATGTTGCAGCAAGAGAAGGAATGTACAATTTTGTTTCACTTGAGAAGGTGTGGCCAGCACATGACATCTCCTATGTTTATGTGTTTTGCATGGTGAGAAGTTTGGCATGGTCATCTCAAGATGTGCATTGATGATTGTACTTTTTATTGGGCTGATGTGACATATAATATGTCCACTAGCATGGTTTGGTTTCATGATGCACATGAGGAGGAAGGAGGGAAACAAGATCCCTTGTTGCTTTGATGCTTTTGAATGAATATAGTGACCACCCCATGACTCATAATTTTTTGGTTCATGCCTTATGTATCGAAGATAAGTTGTAGCAAAGAAAGGAAGCACATCATCTTTTGGGAAGCATGCCTTATCCATATTACATGGAGGAGATGGAGGATGGCAGCAAATGGCCTTGCTCTGGTGGTTTATTTTGGGAGAATATGGTTTGAAATATTTTTTTTTTACCCATATTATTCCTTTCCTTCTTCTTTGCATAACGCTGAAATGATGGAGTTTGGATCCAATAAGGCCAACAGGGCTAACAACAGAGGCATAGCAATGCTTATTCAAGTTCACAAACATGGGATGGAAGAATGTTATGCATGATTAAGCTTTTCCTTTATGGGAGGAGATACCTTAATTTATGTCTCTCAGGTGTTTGTGATGGTGTTGGACATCATGTATTTTTCATCTTGTGCTTCATGGTAAGAAGAGGACATCTAACCTCACCGATGGAAGTCATCTCATGCATGGGTAGAAGACAAATTTGGAACCAAACATACATAACCTATTGCAGCAAATGGAGGAAGCCTTCCTTATGTGGATGCAATTTGGAGGGGGTAGATGGTTTGCATCTACAATAAGAATTGCTTGAGGGCAAGCAACATTTTTCCAGGGTAGACTGTAATATTCCCAATTTTAGCAGCTCATGGGAATATTGCATTTTATTATCAGTTTGTTTTATTCATGAATAAAAGTATGTGAAGGAGGTTTATTAAATTCCTAAGTTGATAATAAACACATGCCCAATGTGAAAGAGGACAAATATGGGCTATTATATTAAACACCCCTAAGTGTGAAAAGGGGAAACTTATTTGAATGGGTCAAACTTGGCCCCACCTACAACGCAGTTTGGAGGGAAGCTTATCCATCAAGCACAACGTACTTCTAGAAGAGGATCTCTAGTGTGAAAGAGGATAAGTTGAAGAAGATGGTTTAGGGTTTTGGCAAGCCCTCATGTTATAAAAAGGAGAGGCAGCAAGCAAAGGTTGTTGAGGAATTTTAGAAGTTGCTGCAGCAACTCTAGTCTCTTGGCTGTTTAGCCCAAGGGAAGAGGATTTCTTGTTTAGGAATCCTCTCTCCTTCCATGGAGTAGCTCTTTGGAGGAGATTGGGATGTATCTCTCCATTATCTAGAATTGAGGCCAAGCTCATCTCTATATCAGCGCTGGTCCTGTTGAGGGTTTTGTAGCTGTTTGTAAGTTGCAGCAAGGGGGTGAACTAGATATGCAAGATATAGTTGTTTAGAGGAGATCTCTTTCAGGGAGGGTGTCTTGTGACCACCCGAAAGAGGATCTCACTCTCATTTTTATTTTAGATCTATAATATTTATTTGGTGTATCATTTCATTCCTGTTAGCCCCCCTATGAAATTCTTGACAAGTCAGCTGGGGGCTAGATTGTTTTAAGCCTTCAAGGAATGCCTTTCCCCTAAAAACCCATCCTCCTTGAAGTCTCTCGATTGCTGTGCCTAATAAAAATCCCCCTCTACTATTAAATTGCTAAAGAGGGCCTATTATTCCCTCCTTTACCTCTGCAACATACATCATTCCCCTTCTTTCCCTTTGTCCGAATTCCCTTTCTTTTACCCTCACTTAGCCTCTTTTTTATTCGCCCTTGTCTCCCCTTCCATTTTCCTTTTTACCCTCTTAATATCCTCTAAATCCCCTTCAAATTCTTCCCTTACCCCTTGCTTGGCTAAATTTCCCCTCATTCCCCTTATCTTCTTCTATCGTTACCCTCCCCCAACCTTCAAATTCCATCTAAATGGGTTAAAAACCCACTTTGCGACCATGTAATAGGCCTAGCCCCTTTTTCCGCTGGCCCCTCAACCACTTCCCACACATGCCCGTGCGCTGGGACCAAGCGCTTAAGTCCCAGGCGCTAATCGCAATCGGAGAGTCGGGCGGGTGCAATTCCCGTGCATCGTTGAAAATCCCCGATGCGATCGTTTTAACACTTTAAGCCCCGCGATGTGTTGTGAACCGTCGATCTGTCACAAGATCGGACGGCCAGCGCTCAATCGCATTACCCCTGTCCAATCGCAATCGCAAGTCGCAGCACTGCCTCCCCGATTACATCCTGACCGTTGATCTGTCCCGCCGATCCAACAGCCCTGCACTAATCGCTCCATCGCAATCGCTAAAACTCAATCGCATGGCTTGTCTCCTGAACTCCGATTGCGGTGCTCCGATTTAATCTGGGCCGTCCGTCCTCCCACAGATCCGATGGTCACCGTAGCTCCCGATCGCGCCCTCCCTCCGATTTAACGTGAGCCGTTGATCTAGCCTTCGGATCTAACAGCTAGCGCTCAATCGCAAGTCCCATTCCGATCGCAATCGCAAACCGTTTCATCCGACTCCCGATTGTGATCTCCCGATTAAATCTCCGCCGTCCATTCCCCTGCTGATCCGACGGCCATCACACTAATCTCTCCATTCCTTTGATGAACCCAATCGCAAGTCCTCCTGTTTCCCTTCCGATTTCATCTTCGTTGTCCATTCCCCCCCCAGATCGACGGTCATTGCTCAATCGCAACATTGCTCCGATCGCAATCAGAAATTTTTGAATGTGTCACCCCTGCCCCCCCCGATTGCTTTCCTCCAATTTGATCCTAACCATCCATTGGATCTGGGATCTAACGGTCAAGATCTAATTGCCCTCCGCCTCCGCTGGGTCCCACTCTTACATTCATCTCCGTCGCATTTCATGCATTTTGTTTGTTTTTTGTTCGTTTCATGTATTGTTATGCCGGTCAATCTCTACCGTCGATCTTCATCTCCAGGCCTGAATCCAACGGTCTGTGCTGCATATTTCTACCAAACCCTATTGTCTGCACATTCCACCACTCCACTGCATTTTCATCGTTCGTTTACATAATAGCGTTGTTTCCGCCACCGCCGCACCACCATTTCGTTCACCCTGCGTCCATTGCTCCGTCCATTGTTTTCTTCACAAGTTTGCTGTGTTGCAGAGTTTCTAGAGGATGAGACCGCCGCTGTTCAATGTACTACCTCAATGGTGAGCGGCGCAGTCAGGATCAAATCTAATGAGCCAGTACCATCAGGAAAGTCAAGGAATGGGGCCGTCAGGACTCACATTAATGGAAAGCAGAGTTCAAACGCCGAAAATCATGCCGGCGCCATTTAAAGCTCAAGCTAACCCGACAGAGGCAGTAATGAAGCAACAAGGAGTTTCAGTACAGAGCAGAGGGATTAGTGCACATCAACGAAGATCTTGAGCTCTGAACTAGAGGTTTAAAAAGGCAAAGCATCATTTTGAAGACCTCGAGGATCGATCTGGAGATCCTGAACATCAATAAGAGGTAATATCAAGGTTTACTTGTCAGCAGAATGTTTTTTCACAAAGGACAGGTCTCCCATACAGTATTTATCATGCGCCATGTCCCTGAAGGAGTTTTCTGCCCCAGCTATAGTTCAAAACGATCTAACATCTATGAGGAAGACCTCTCAGCAAGTTCTTTCATTTTGATCAAATCACCTGGAGTACTGCAGCCAAAAGGTCAAATCATATCCGAAGCAGATCTTCATTGCACCGGGGAGATGAAAAAGATTAAATATATAGCATATCAAGTGGAATGGGCCTCGGCCCTGCATTCATTGTTGTGTTTAAATGTAACATTTAAAATCCACCTACCTCCTCAGTCGGTGGTCTGTGTCTCTTCTGCTATAAAGCACAGAAGGATATCATTGTAATGGTTGTTGATGCGTTATCAGTGAATTGCAAGCATTTTTGTCTTGAGCCAAGTTCCCTGTGTAATGATTGTGTGATAGGCTGAGAAATATGATGTATTCAGGCTGAATGTAAAAGCTTTGGGCAGTGATGTACCTGATTGGTATTGTGTTTAACATGATAAGCAGTTTTCATTGGATCCTGATCTACAGCAGTTGGTGATGTTTTTCTCCTCTCTACGTTTGTTTCCATTTCATTGCATGTTGTTCTGACTAGCATCTGAACGCGTGACATAAGATTTACCCTTGTTAGGTACCTTATGTCCCAGCTCTCTCAGTCTTTAATGTTTTCTGCTCATATGTGTATCTTAATATTGTTTTTAATTGACTAAACCAGTGTAGTGGATGATTATTGCTTGCTCTCTGATGTGCAAGTTAATAGAATCAATGTTCAGATGTTTTTGTTAAAATTTAATTGAAAGAGGTTAGGAACATTGGGAGGTGTAAAGCCTGTCGCTGCCTCTTCATAACCTACCCCTTCCATATAAACCTTTTCAAGATCCCTTGTGTTGCCTATGGTTTTGTCCAAGCAGGCCTGGAGTTAAATGACCTCTAGCCTGATCTATAGACGAAATCAGATGGTTCTCCATCCTTCATTCTCATCCCTTAATGTTCCATCCCACCAATCAGTCTTTGAGATCCAAATGCTCTAGATGACTAGCCCAACTGAAGCTTACACATTGAACATAAGTAAATCCTTTCTTGACTCCATTGCCCAATGGCCTTGATGTTCCCTGAGTTATCTTTCCTTGCCTAGCTCCCTTCTTTACCTATCCTTGTCTTATGGTGAAACCTTCCTTCCTGATTCCCAACAACCAAACTCAAACAATCAAACAAACAACCTTGAGCCTATAACTAGCCTAAAATCACAATTCAGAACTTCAAAGACATATATCCTTTGATAATCATAGAGAGATCCCTCTCTGGACCTAGGAGGGCTAGATCCTAAGGTCTGAAAGTGGTTCTATGTTGTCTCATCTTTTGGTGTTGCCAACCTTGCCAAAACATTGGAACCTCAACATAATGGCGACCATACTGGGGAGTTTCTGAGTACTTTCATCTTGTTGCATCTCCAAGCGTCAGAAAACCTAGAACCTCTGTTTAGGCTGGCAGTAAAACACTTATCCTTCCTATTCCACTTGCCTCTGGTGTGTTTTACCCCTTACTCTCAGACAGAGCCTGGTAAGGGCCAGGTAGCCTCTGGATCCCATCCTCTTTAGGAGGTGACACATCTAGTAAATTCCCTCCCAGTCCATCTCTGGTTTGAGTTTGCTGTGTTTTGTGGGATATTCCTGAAAAGGATATTTCCTCATCACTGCGGTGGACAGTGTACCCCCTAGAAACATCCTAAACCTTCCACCTGGCGACTCCATTGTTCCCAAACGAAAAGACTCCACTGGTGATCAGTAGGCCTGCTGATTACCTTGGTTTCACATAAGACTCCACTGGGAGACCAGATTCAAAGCATAATTAAGGCTCCACTGGGAGACCAGCCCTGAGACAACATCAACCACAGCAGAAATAAGAGGTAGGGTTAAGCTGCTTGGCTAGAAATAACACTCTAGCTCACAGAACCATTCATACAAGAGCTTTCCCTGATCCAAGCCCATCCGAAATAGTTGATAATCCTGAGAAAATCCTCAAGAGAACACCTGTAAGTAGGAGATCAACTATTTCCAGCAACATTCATAGAGCCAATTCTGCACCAGAAGATCTTGCAGCTCTATTAGACCCTTTCTTCGACCTAGACCTTCAAAACAGATTACCTAGAACTAGGTCATTCAGTGTTTCAGACCAGCCGAACCCTAGGGACAGTCAAACCCCTCCTTCCACACCACCTGATCTCCACTTTCTCTAAAACTTGGGGCTTTCTCACCCGAGATCTTCTCAACAGACTTCTGCTAGTCCAAACATCCCTGTCATCCAAATACCAGCTACTCAAGCCAACCCTATACCCCACCAGAACATCATCATGCAAGCTTGGTATGCACCTCTAGTCCTACCTCAGCCTCTACTACCCTTACCAAATGATTATAAATCAAAGATCCCGCACTCTCCTGCTAAAGAGCCTACAACAGCACAACAACATGTTGATAAAATGGAAGACTCTTTTGACTATATGGAAATTGATGATGAAATAATCAAAATGAGAATTTTTGCTCAGAGCCTGGGGGGAGAGGTTAAAAATTGGTTTAAAAACCTACCTGCTGGTAGTATCCAAGATCTCCCTGCTTTATACCAGACCTTCATCAGCAAATGGGAAACTAGAGCAAATCCTCACCAGCTCCTAGCAGAATACATGTCCCTTAAGAGGAACGCAGGAGAGAGTGTTCACGATTACACCACTAGGTTCAACAGCATTTACAACGCTCTTCCCCCACACATGAAACCTCCACAAGAAATGGCCCTGGCCAAATATCCTAATGGATTTGATGCTGACATGGCCTATGAGCTTAGAGATAAAGAATATACCACATTGGAGGATATGCAGAAAGGGGCAGTAAACACAGAGGGAAATTTGATTGAGAAAAGGGCCAAACTGAGAGCTGAGAAGAGAGTAACATACAAGGATGACACTATGGCCTCCACTTCAGATCCAAATATTGACAAATTGTCTAAGAATGTGGATAAGCTATACCAAATGATGGAAAAGATGGTTGTCACTCCAAAGAGCAACCAAAATCAAAACTTTAGAAGAAACAACAACCCTCCCAACAGACAGAAAGAGTCAGATCAACAAATCATTCCCCCGTTTCAAAAATTTCTTGATGAGGATGAGGGAATCATTGAGGAGTCTGAAGGGAATACTATTAACATGTTTGAAACAGAGGACTCAATTCTGAACTGTGACTCAGAGGAAGATCAACCCTCATCTTCATGTTGGGATGAGGAAAGATTAGAAACTGAAGAGTACAGACTTGGGTTTCAAAATGCCATGTTACAGGTCAGAGAACAATATGAGCTCAGGAGAAAAAAGAACCAAGACACTTCCAAAATGAAAACTCCCGAGGTTACCATCAAGAAAAGGCCTGAAAAATATTCTAAAGTAATTGTTGTGAACAACAATTCAATAGCCAAGAGTTCTGAGAATAACAAAGAAAAAGGAACCCAAAACAATGAAAGACAAAGTCAACCAGCCAGTAGCACTAGCACCTCAGTTAGTGCTCCTGATAAAACTGTTCCTACACATGTACATAATGAGAAAACACAAACTGATTCAGCCACTAAAACAGTGACAAATAAAATAGAGTTGAACACTTCCAAGAGTCAATCTACTTTCAGTTTAGAAAGTGAGATTGCAAAAATTAAAATCTCTGTACCATTATCTGAGCTGGCCTCTCAGGATGTATATAAAGGCCAAATTTTGAAAGCATTTAATTTAGGGGAAAACACTGATTCTGTAAACTTGAATGATGATCAGCCCGCCCTCTTGTTTGGTCCTAAGATTGAAGGAAAGTTTCAAGAAGGGGTAGTACCACCTTTCTATATTAGTCTCAACATTCATGATAAAATACTCCACAATGCAATGCATGATTCTGGAGCCTCACACAACCTGATGCCTAAGGTAGTTATGGAGAGGTTAGGCCTAGAAATCACCAGACCCTATAAAGACTTGTATTCTTTTGACTCGAGTAGAGTAAAATGTCTTGGCCTGATCAAAGACTTGTGTGTGAGTTTGACTCAGATTCCTGCGAAATGTATGGTCATGGATGTAGTGGTGGCAGACGTGCCACCCATGTATGGCATGTCATTATCTAGATCATGGGGAGCCAAGCTGCAAGGCACCATACAGATGGATGGCTCATATGCCACTATTCCTATATTTGGCCAATTAAGAAGACTATATAGAGAATCCCAAATGAAATTCCTAGTCAGCAGCCCCGAGAAACCTGAAAATTCACCATTATATTCTGTACATACTGACCTTGACTCCTTCATCTTTTGTAATTATGAATCCTTAGAAGAGCCAGAGTCCCAGAATAGGCATACAAATGAGAACACCGAGCCTATGGAGCTCCACATAATGGCCACTCTGGAAGTATATGATCAGGAAAACCATGGGCAGCACACTGAAAACGAAGAGGAAATCAGGAATGAAGCCTGTAGGATCTGTGGTGGACCTCTCACTCCAAGTGAAACAGAAACAGAACAAGAACAGCCAGCTAACCACCTTCCTGACATCCATGGCCTCTATGAACAACAAGATAGTTTACAACCTAGTACAAACCTCCCAACTCAACCTAATGGCGAACCCAGCTGTAAGGGACAAAGTGAAGTGGAAGTAAACAAAGAACCCCTGTGGGAAATGAAATTTGATGGGTCCTGTACTAGACAAAGCGCTGGAGCAGGAGTGTGGCTGTGTAACACCGAAAATGACCACACAGAGAGCCACGCTATTAATCTGCATTTCAAATGCACGAATAACATTGCAGAATATGAGGCTCTAATCTTGGGCTTAAATCTGTTGAAAAAATTAGGAGCCCGTAGGATAGTCATGAGAGGAGACTCTGAGTTAGTGATCAAACAGATGAATGGTGAGTATTCGGCAAAACACCCCAGGCTTAGGGCATATAGGAATGATACTCTAGATTTGCTGAAAACGTTTGTTGAATATGATTTAGTATCCATTCCTAGGGGTCAAAACGCTATTGCAAATGGACTAGCCTACCTAGCTAGCTCATATCCTAAGGCCCCAGTTGACCAACAAATCATCATTCAGACTAAATTCAGGCCTGCAGTGCCAGACAATGAAAAATACTGGCAGGTCTTTGAAGGAGACAAACAGATTGAAGATTTCCTGATGGGCAGGAATGAGTTTGAATTTTCTGATTCAGACTCGAAATATGATGACAGCTGCCCAAGTGAGGATTCCCCAGATGAACTAGAAACACATTGTAGTATAGAAATAAATTCTTTTTCTGAAGAAACTGGAGATTCAGCTATAAAACGTGAAAATGCAGATAGAGAAGAAATGGAGGTGCTGCAAGCCAAAGACAAGAACATACCAAGAGGCTTAGCACCCTTAGAGGACCTCTTTGATTTCGATGATGTTGCAAAGAAGCCCACAATAGAACATGCAGAATTAGATGTAGAAGAATGCAACATAGGCACTGAAGACAAACCCAAAATGATAAAACTGGCTAAGTCTATACCTGTAGACATGAAGAAAAGATACATTGACTTGTTTAAGGAATTCATTAATGTGTTTGCATGGAGCTACGAAGACTTAAAGGCCTATGACACCAACATCATACAACACAAGATACCATTGAAGGAAAATCAGAAACCTTTTAGACAAAAACTCTGTAGGATTAATCCAAAACAATTGCCTGCAGTAGAGAAGGAAATTAAAAAGATGTATGAGGCAGGCATAATTGTCCCTGTAAGGTTTTCTGATTGGGTTTCAAACTTAGTGGCTATAAGGAAGAAGACAGGGGAGATCAGACTATGCATAGATTTTAAAAACCTGAATAGAGCCTCCCTGAAAGACAACTACCCCTTACCTAGAATGGAACATATCTTACAAAAGGTAGTAGGCTCTAAAAGAATCTCCCTGCTTGATGGTTTTTCAGGATACAACCAAATTCTGGTACTCCCAGAAGATCAACTCAAAACAGCTTTCACCACTCCATGGGGCACCTTCATGTATGTGAAAATGCCTTTTGGATTGATGAATGCTAGAGCTACCTTCCAGAGAGCAATGGATATTGCTTTCTCATATGAGATTGGACACTTCATAGTTATCTACTTGGATGACTTAACTGTCTTTTCCAAAATAGAAGAAGAACACTTAAAACATCTGAGGAAAGTTTTTGAAAAATGTAGAAGGTATGGTCTGTCCCTAAATCCTAAGAAGACTGTTTTCGGGCTGCAAGAAGGTAAGCTTCTTGGCCACATTATATCTAAGAAAGGGATTAGGATAGACCCCCAGAGAGTTGAGGGAATACTTCAAATTACAGATCCAAGAAACATCAAGGAGCTACAGTCCTTCATTGGGAAGATCAATTTCCTTAGAAGATTTATCCCCAACCTTGCTGAGCATCTTAGGAAAATGACTGAAATGCTGAAGAAAGATGCTGGAATTAAGTGGACTGTTGAAGCCAAGAAATCTTTTGAGTCAGTAAAGCTTGCACTAACCCAGGCCCCTGTTCTTATCAGCCCTAACTTTTCAAAAGATTTTCTGATCTTTTCATTTGCTTCCCCACACACAATAGCTGCAGTTTTGTTGCAGAAAAATTCAGAAGGTAATGAACAGCCTATAGCCTTCTTCAGTAAAGCCTTAAGAGACTCACCCTTAAAGTACAACATCATGGAAAAGCAGGCCTATGCCCTGATTAAGGCCTTAAAAGACTTTAGGGTGTACATTCTGCACTCCCACACCATTGCCTATGTGCCAAATATAGTGGTCAAAGATATCCTGTCCCAAGACCCAGATGGGAAAAGGGGCAAATGGATTGCTACAATTTTAGAATATGACATTGAAATCAAACCCACCAAGCTGATCAAAGGTCAAGGCCTGGCCCAATTGATGGTTGAATCTAATCTACAGGCCCTTGATATTAACATGATGAATGCCCTGGATGAGCAGGAAGGATTGCCCCATCCAACTGTTGAGGAGCAGTTTCAGAACTCTCCTTGGTACACTGATATCATTTACGTGCTCACACACCTCAATTCCCTTCCAGAACTGTCCAAAACAAAGGCCAGATTCATAAAACTCAAAGCTAGAAATTACTGCATTATGAATGAGAGTCTATATTGGAAAAATCCAAATGGTCTTTTGGTGAAATGTTTTCCTAAAACTGAAGCTGAAAGAATCAAACAAGAATTCCATGTTGGGGAGTGTGGAGGCCACCTGAGTTGGAAGGCCACTGCAAATAAGATACTCAGGGCTGGGTACTATTGGCCTACACTCTTTAGTGATGTTCATAAAATGGTCCTTACCTTCCACAAATGCCAAATTTTTGAGGGCAAAAGAAAGCTCCTTCCCCTCCCTCTGCAACCTATCACCATAGAAGGTCCCTTCATGCAATGGGGCTTAGACTTCATTGGAGAAATCCACCCCTCTTCTTCTGGGCAACACAAATGGATCCTGACTACTACTGATTACTTCACTAAGTGGATTGAAGCCATACCCACTAGGAATGCCACTGATTCTGTCATCATTAGGTTCCTAGAAGACTTCATCTTATCTCGGTTTGGATGCCCAAGGAAAATAATCACTGACAATGCTGCTGCTTTCGGATCCAAAAGAATGATTGATTTCTGTCACAGGTACGGAATTGCACTTGAACATTCAACTGCCTATTACCCCCAGGGTAATGGCCTAGCTGAATCATCAAATAAAAGCCTGGTTACAATCATTAAGAAGCTGTTGGAAGAGAGAAAAAGGTCATGGCATAAAAATTTGATACAAGCCTTGTGGGCAGACAAGCTCACTACAAAGAAATCCATTGGCATGTCACCCTTCCAGCTGGTATATGGGACAGAAGTAGTTTTTCCTACTAGCCTTGGGATACCAGTGGTAAAGCTTATCCAAGAAATACAATCAGAAGAGGACATCATGATAAGGAGAATTAATGAAACAATCCATCTTCAGCAAACAAGGGAGCAGGTTTATGACAGAGCTGTCAAAGTGCAGGAAAACATGAAGAGACAGTTTGACAAAAGAACCAAAGCAGCAAATTTCAAAGTTGGGGACAAGGTCCTGAAGTGGGATTCAAGAAGAGAGGATAAAGGCAAACATGGAAAATTCAACAGCTGGTGGCAAGGTCCCTTCATCATTCAAGCCACTATGGGTCCTAATGCATTTTTCTTGCAAGAACTTGATGGTTCCAAGTTGTTTGGGGGTCCTGTCAATGGCAGGATGCTCAAACACTATTTCTGCTAATTCTCCATTTCCAATTTCATTTCCATTGTATATACCGTTGCAAGTTTTCATTTTCAGCAAAAAAGAGAAGAAATTGTCCCAAAAAACAGAATGAAAAGAGAGGTTCAGACATGATCAAAACATGAACCTCCGAGGAAAAAGGATTGGCTCTAATAAACTCAAAATCTGGATCAGCAGTGAAAGAAGATCCAGCTCTAATATGCCCAAAATCAGAGCTGGAACAAAGGAAAGAAGTGACTCAAATATGCTCAAAACCTAAGTCACAAGAAAGAAAGAAGGATGTTTCATAATTGCATAGTTCCATGCCTTCTCAGTTTTGTTTTCTTCAAGTTTCTGCCCAGCAAGTCAGACAGTCTAATCCCGGCTTGGCTGTGTTTAAATTTCCTGTCTTAGAATGTAGGTGAAGAAACCTGTTGGACAGTTTAATCCCAACAGGTAGTAGATTAGGTAGAGAAATAGATGAGGCCAACAGTCTAATCTGGCCTCATGGAGCAATAAGGGTAGAATTAGAATAGGTTTGTTTTTGTTTTGCAAAATAAAATGTAAAGGGTCTGCTAGTTTGAATGCACCCAAGGGAAAATTGTTAGAGCTCTAGTTTGGGTAGGTAGATTGGTTGGGAAAATGTTTCTGCTGAATTGTGTATCCAATGTATTGTGGCAGCTAATCTAAAGAAAGAAGAAAGATGGCTTATAGCAGCAGGCATCTAGCCTACACCAAGAGATCATTTTCTGAATTCTTGACTCCTTCAAGAAGAATCCATCCCCATGTGGAGCCACTGTTAGCCCCCCTATGAAATTCTTGACAAGTCAGCTGGGGGCTAGATTGTTTTAAGCCTTCAGGGAATGCCTTTCCCCTGAAAACCCATCCTCCTTGAAGTCTCTCGATTGCTGTGCCTAATACAAATCCCCCTCTGCTAGTAAATTGCTAAAAAGGTCCTATTCTTCTCTCCTTTACCTCTGCAACATACATCATTCCCCTTCTTTCCCTTTGTCCGAATTCCCTTTCTTTTACCCTCACTTAGCCTCTTTTTTATTCCCCCTTGTCTCCCCTTCCATTTCCCTTTTAAACCTCCTAATCTCCTCTAAATCCCCTTCAAATTCTTCCCTTACCCCTTGCTTGGCTAAATTTCCCCTCATTCCCCTTATCTTATTCTATCGTTACCCTCCCCCAACCTTCAAATTCCATCTAAATGGGTTAAAAACCCACTTTACGACCATGTAATAGGCCTAGCCCCTTTTTCCGCTGGCCCCTCAACCACTTCCCACACATGCCCATGCGCTGGGACCAAGCGCTTAAGTCCCAGGCGCTAATCGCAATCGGAGCGTCGGGCGGGTGCAATTCCCGTGCATCGTTGAAAATCCTCGATGCGATCGTTTTAACACTTTAAGCCCCGCGATGTGTTGTGAACCGTCGATCTGTCACAAGATCGAACGACCAACGCTCAATCGCATTACCCCTGTCCGATCGTAATCGCAAGTCGCAGCACTGCCTCCCCGATTACATCCTGACCGTTGATCTGTCCCGCCGATCCAACGGCCCTGCGCTAATCGCTCCATCGCAATCGCTAAAACTCAATCGCATGGCTTGTCTCCCGAACTCCGATTGCGATGCTCCGATTTAATCTGGGCCGTCCGTCCTCCCGCAGATCCGACGGTCACCGCAGCTCCCGATCGCACCCTCCCTCTGATTTAACGTGAGCCTTTGATCTAGCCTTCGGATCTAACGGCCAGCGCTCAATCGCAAGTCCCCTTCCGATCGCAATCGCAAACCGTTTCATCCGACTCCCGATTGTGATCTCCCGATTAAATCTCCACCGTCCATTCCCCTGCTGATCCGACGGCCATCGCACTAATCGCTCCATTCCTCCGATGAACCCAATCACAATTCCTTCTTTTTCCCTTCCGATTTCATCTCCGCCGTTCATTCCCCCCCCAGATCGACGGTCACCGCTCAATCGCAACATCGCTCCGATCGCAATCGGAACTTTTTGAATGTGTCACCCCTGCCACCCTCGATTGTGATCCTCCGATTTGATCCTAACCGTCCATTGGATCTGGGATCTAATGGTCAAGATCTAATCGCCCTCCGCCTCCGCTGGTTCCCACTCTTACATTCATCTCCGTCGCATTTCATGCATTTTCTTTGTTTTTTGTTCGTTTCATGTATTGTTACGCTGGTCAATCTCCGCCGTCGATCTTCATCTCCAGGCCTGAATCCAACGGTCTGCGGTGCATATTTCTACCAAACCCTATTGTCCACGCATTCCACCACTCCACTGCATTTTCATCGTTTGTTTACGTAATAACGTTGTTTCCGCCACCGCCGCACCACCATTCACCACCATTTCGTTCACCCTGCGTCCATTGCTCCGTCCACTATTTTCTTCACAAGTTTGCTATGTTGCAGAGTTTCTAGAGGATGAGACTGCCGTTGTTCAATGTACTACCTCAATGGCGAGCGGCGCAGTCAGGATCAAATCTAATGAGCCAGTACCATCAGGAAAGTCAAGGAATGGGGCCGTCAGGACTCACATTAATGGAAAGCAGAGTTCAAATGCCGAAAATCATGCTGGCGCCATTTAAAGCTCAAGCTAACTCGACAGAGGCAGTAATGAAGAAACAAGGAGTTTCAGTACAGAGCAGAGGGATTAGCGCACATCAACGAAGATCTTGAGCTCTGAACCAGAGGTTTAAAAAGGAAAAGCATCATTTTGAAGACCCCGAGGATCGATCTGGAGATCCTGAACATCAATAAGAGGTAATATCAAGGTTTACTTGTCAGCAGAATGTTTTTTCACAAAGGACAGGTCTCCCATACATTCTTTATCATGCGCCGTGTCCCTGAAGGAGTTTTCCACCCCAACTATAGTTCAAAACGATCTAACATCTATGAGGCAGACCTCTCAGCAAGTTCTTTCATTTTGATCAAATCACCTAGAGTACTGCAGCCAAAAGGTCAAATCATATCCGAAGCAGATCTTCATTGCACCGGGGAGATGACAAAGATTAAATATACAACATATCAAGTGGAATGGGCCTCGGCCCTGCATTCATTGTTGTGTTTAAATGTAACATTTAAAATCCACCTACCTCCTCAGTCGGTCGTCTGTGTCTCTTCTTCTATAAAGCACAGAAGGATATCATTGTAATGGTTGTTGATGCGTTATCAGTGAATTGCAAGCATTTTTGTCCTAAGCCAAGTTCCATGTGTAATGATTGTATGATAGGCTGAGAAATATGATGTATTCAGGCTGAATGTAAAAGCTTTGGGCAGTGATGTACCTTATTGGTATTGTGTTTAACATGATAAGAAGTTTTCATTGGATCCTGATCTACAGTAGTTGGTGATGTTTTTCTCCTCTCTATGTTTGTTTCCATTTCATTGCATGTTCTTCTGACTGGCATCTGAACGCATGACATAAGATTTACCCTTGTTAGGTACCTTATGTCCCAGCTCTCTTAGTCTTTAATGTTTTCTGCTCATATGTGTATCTGAATATTGTTTTTAATTGACTAAAGCAGTGTAGTGGATGATTATTTCCTGCTCTCTGATGTGCAAGTCAATAGAATCAATGTTCAGATGTTTTTGTTAAGATTTAATTGAAAGAGGTTAGGAACATTGGGAGGTGTAAATCATGTCGCTGCCTCTTCATAACCTACCCCTTCCATATAAACCTTTTCAAGACCCCTTGTGTTGCCTATGGTTTTGTCCAAGCAGGCCTGGAGTTAAATGATCTCTGGCCTGATCTATAGACCGAATCATATGGTTCTCCGTCCTTCATTCTAATCCCTTAATGTTCCATCCCACCAATTAGTCTTTGAGATCCAAATGCTCTAGATGACTAGCCCAACTGAAGCTTACACATTGAACATAATTAAATCCTTTCTTGACTCCGTTTCCCAATGGCCTTGATGTTCCCTAAGTTATCTTTCCTTGCCTAGCTCCCTTCTTTACCTATCCTTGTCTTATGGTGAAACCTTCCTTCCCGATTCTCAACAACCAAACTCAAACAATCAAACAAACAACCTTGAGCCTATAACTAGCCTAAAATCACAATTGAGAACTTCAAAGAAATATATCCTTTGATAATCATAGAGAGATCCCTCTCTGGACCTAGGAGGGCTAGATCCTAAGGTCTGAAAGTGGTTCTATGTTGTCTCATCTTTTGGTGTTGCCAACCTTGCCAAAACATGGGAACCCCAACAATAAGGATACCCATTTGAGAACTCGGGGAGAGATTTATAATGGTGTTAATGATTTGTCAAACTGAGCTATGGCCTGGTCATAGCTGGTGAAAGAAAAATCTGGGATTTCTCTTTTAATAAGGCATTTTCCCTCCAATTTGATTCATTCGCAACTGTAGCTGTTGTGAATGTAGAGGCGAGAAATGTCCCTAAATGTTGAGGCGATCATAATGGACAAACAAACCATTTGAATCAAGATCCGTCAGTTGTAGGTAAGAGGCCTAACCATACTCTTTCAATCCAATGGATTAAAGTTTCATATTAGGGAACCAGAGTGTAGGAATAGTCTAGGTCGCACTTTTTGGGGTCTGTTCTACGACTTGGGTAGTAGGTACTTGATAGAAAACTACGACCTGTCCCATGGAATGACCTAAAAAGTGCGACCTGTCAGAGAAAGGGGGTTTC